>JAPPVO010000013.1:114248704-114310978 GCA_030407325.1 Camellia japonica | reverse complement strand
ACTTCTACAATTTTCATTTTGTTAGCTGCACTTTCTGTTTAATCGAACAGGGTAGAGCAATTTATATTTCATCATCCTTTGGGTTTTGTTCCTTAATGGAGACAATTTAGGGAAACTTCAGAAACAAATAATAAATTTTCCCACTTTCATTTTCCCTTTATATTTTGTTTCGGGTCCTGCTTGTGGGTCATTAGAAAAGTTTTGCTTACTGAGCCGACTTTTTCACCATGACTTTCCCTAATAATTTCAACATATATGTAATATATTCAACTCAACAAGTCTGTCCATTTACATGGAGTTGGTTGTATAGATCCATTTTCTCTAATTAGTTCCATTCGTAATTATATCCTCAGTTGTAGCTAAGATAGTCATGTCTTTTTTATTACCTCAACCCAAGTTCTCATTGTTTTGCCATATTCCTTTTACAATTATTGCTGATATACCAAATACCAAGAATTGTTGACCAATTGTCATATTTCTCAACCATGTTTTGATGCCATAGTCTTAACCACCTCATTTGGAGACTCAACTCATTGGGATAAGTTGAATCTCACAAACCTTTGAGAAATACAAATTTGCAGTTGGATATTCAGTTACATTGTAAAAAAATCTTATCCCACATATTTCTGTAGCTAACTCCCAATCTTTATCAGTTGGCAAACTTCTATATTGGGATAGAGTTTCAAACAAGATTTGGATTCTCGAAACTTTTTTGATTTTGATCACTTGTGACTGGTAACTTGGAGGCATCAATTGTTGTTGTATGTTCTCTTTTGCTATGTGATTCTCTCTCTCTCTGTATGTATGTATGTTAAGTTAAAGGTAAGATAATCTGTATTATGCTTTGTTCCATTTCCCGAATGATCTAATAACTGAGAGGCTGATTTAATCATTTAAAGATGGCTATTAATTCTGCAGAAGAAGCAGTGGCTGTGCCTTTCCTGTGGTGATTGCAGCACATCCATCTCAACCTAATCAAATCGCGCTTGGAATGAGCGATGGTGCAGTCTATGTAATCGAGCCATTTGATGCAGAGCAAAACTGGGGTCGAATAGTGCCTCTGTAAAATGGAGGTTTTCCCCTTCATCCCTTAGAATTCTGCTTTGAATAGTCAGCCATCTGAAACCCCGTGCTAGGGATATTTGCCGTCTGTAAATTTATATATCCAATGCTGTTATAGGTTTTTTTTTTTTTTTTTCTTTTTCGGACAATTCTGAGTTCTACACATCGTTGAATCATGTGAACTTCTCGAGGTATGATCAAACGATTGTGAGTCAAATAAGATAAAAGGGTTATAAGTTTTCCGGGACAGGAGATCATTTCTGAAGCATAGAAGAGTCTTTTTTATGAACAAGGGAATTTGGAAGTTACGGTTGTCAAATAAAATTATATAACTAATTTAGTCTCTGCCATTGTGTGATCTTTTTATGTTTTAGTGTAAGCAACAATGTTATGAAGATGCAGAGGGTCAATGACCATGTTGGCTATGCATTAAAGTGGAACATGAATAATATGATGGCTGAAATTTGGTTTTCAAATTAAATTTTATTTTTTGAATCTTTTATTTTTGTCTTTAATAATTTTTTTTTCATGTTTTAAATTTTTTAGTAGATACACTTCATTCATATCTTTCCTATGAAAGGTTCAAAATTTTAAAATGCAAAATATTCATCTATCTCACATGAAATTGGTACATAAAAAGTCTTCTTCCAAGAAAAAATAAGGCTGGGGCTTGGCTCTAGTACACCATCCGAACTAAAGCGTCCAATCTTGCTCATTAGGTCTGCTTTTGGGCCTTTTTTTAATAATTTGAATTTTTCACATTTTAGAATTTGTTGAGTACATTATTTCTGTAAAAAATCACGTCAATTGGATAATGGATATTATGTATTTGAATCACTTTTTTATAAACCGTTAGTTTTTTGACCGTCTATTTTTTTCCAGACAAAAATGATCCGAACACGTAGTATCCGTTATCCGATCAACTTGATTTTTTACAGAAATAATATACTCAATAAATTTTAAAATATGAGCAGTTCGGATTATCGAAAAGGAATCTAAAAATAAGTCCAATGGACCAAACTGGATCGGACTGTCTCAGATATGGACCGAAGACAGTCTGGTCCCAAAAAATAAAGTTGGCTTTTGTTAACATACGTTTTAACTGTTAGTTAGTTTGAAATTATTACACATATTTTATGTAAATGTATCATAAAACCATTTCATGTTTTATTAATCAATAAATTCAAAAAATAAAACGAATGATTTTACAATTTTATAAAATTGAAACTTTCTATTATATATATATATATATTTTTTTTTTTTTTTTAACAGGAAACTTTCTATTATATTAGGGACAGTATGTATAGCACTAGAAGAAAGAGATTAAAAAAAAAAAAATGAAAAAATGTCACAAATTCTAAATTCACAAACACTTTTAAGAAATATTTTTCTAAATATATAGAGCTATTTTGAAAAGATGGTTATAATCAATTTTTTAGTTAAAAGTTGATTATAAGCTAATTATAATAAACTTTTTGTAAGAGAAGGAAGTGAGTTATAATCTCTGAGAAGTGGATTATAACCCATTTCCCAAAAGACCCCATAATGTTTTTGTATTTAATCAAAAATGATTTATTTATCGAATCTGGGGTCACCTGAAATCACTCAAATTTCAAATTTTATAAGTCAAACGACAGTTCGAACAACAGGTACAAATCCTTGTCAATCACGACTATTGCCTTTGTTTTTAGATAATTGGCTGGACAATTGACATGCATAAATTCAGGCGAATCCGATAAATCAAAAATCGGTGGACGTAGCATTTAGGGGTGGCGCGGATCGGTTGCGGCCACGAAACCTCCAATTCGCCATCCGTCCGCCAGATTGGCGGATTGGAGAAAATCAATCCGCATCCATCCGCCAATCCGGCGGATGTGGATTGAGCGGATTGGCGGTTTGGCGGATGGATGCGAATTGGTTTGGCGGTTTAAGATTTTATAAATTTTCAATATAATTCAACTTGTGCACTTCCTCAAAAAAAAAAAAAAAAAGTATTACAGTCAACGACTTAAAAAACTATTACAATCACTGTATGTCTCATCCAAAAAAAGAAAGTTTGAAACTTTAGAATATCACAATCACTGCATGGTTCATCCATATATTACAATAACAGCATGATTCATCCACATAAAATATTACAATCTGTGATTCTTAACATATAATAACAATTCAAACCATCAAAACCATGAACAGGGCAGTAGTAGAGATTGTATGTCTCTGTATTATTACATCTATATATGTTTTTGAAAATAAAAACCAACCAGCATATATCATATTTTCTATTTATTATTTTTAGAGTTAAATTTAAAAACCAAAAAATATAGATAAACATTCCGTTTATTTTTTTCAATTCAAAAAATATATTCAAGTTGAAAACTTTTTTTCAACTGAATATTTAAACTCTTTTTCAATTGAAAACACAAACAAAATATTTAAACAAATTGAAAACATAAAGTCTTATAAATTATTAGGGGTGTTCGCGGTTTGGCGGTTCGGTTGCGGCCAAAGGAATCTCAAATCCGCCATCCGTCCGCCAAATTGGCGGATTGGAGAAAATCAATCCGCAACCGTCCGCTCGTCATAACGCATCCGTCTAAAATGTGGCGGATCGGTTCGGTTCGGTCAGTTTTGACGGATCGGTATATCCGCTGCTCACCCCTAATAGCATTACTCTTAATTTGAATTTAAATGCATTAACTAAGCTCTAATTACACAAAAATGGTGGGTGGGGGGTTTATATAACTTCCCCACCATACTGCATTTTTGAATTTCACTTTCACTTCACATGAGACCTCATCTCTCTCCTCTGATACACATTCCTTCATGCACTCACTCAGTTCAAGCCCTCTCTTACCTTCCTCTCAACCCCCAAACTCTCCTCCAATCCCTGAAACCATTTTCTTCTTCATCCTCCGACCAAAAACCCAAATGGAACTCGAAAACCACTCTCATCATCACCAACCCAACTCTTCTAATCATGGAGTCATGCGATTCCATGTTCCAATTGAAGCAAATTCAAGCTCATATGACACGAACTGGCCTCATATTTCACCTCTTCCCAGTAAGCCGAGTCTTGTCCTTCTGTGCTCTTGCCGATACCGGTGACATACACTATGCGCATGTTCTGTTTTCGCAGATTTCCGAACCCAATGTTTATATGTGGAATACAATGATCAGAGGGTACTGTAAAGCTCAGATTCCTGTAATGGGTTTCTCTTTGTTTCGAAGAATGGTTCAAGAACGGGTTGAAATGGATAGGCGAAGCTTCGTGTTTGTTCTCAAGGCGTGTGAGATGTTTCGAGGATTTGAATGGGGAAAGTCGATCCATTGTCGAATTTGGAAGGTGGGTTTTACTTCTGATTTGGTTGTGCAAAATGGGTTGATTCATTTTTATGCAAATGATGAGTGTTTGATCTATGCAAGACAAGTGTTCAATGAAAGTCCTGAGAGGGATGTTGTTTCTTGGACCACAATGATTGATGGGTATGCACAGAAAAATGAGTGTGATGAGGCTTTGAAGCTCTTTGACTTAATGTTGGAAAGTGATGTTGATCCCAATGAGGTTACAATGATCACGGTGCTCTCAGCATGCTCGAAAAAGGGGGACATAGGCCTTGGGAAATCTATTCATGAGTATGTGAAAATGAAGAATGTTAATTGTACTCTAACTTTGATCAATGCTTTGGTGGATATGTATGTGAAGTGTGGTTGCTTGGCTACTGCTAGAGAGATTTTTGACAAGATGGAAACTAAGGATGTATTCTCATGGACAAGTATGATAAATGGTTATGCCAAAAATGGGGAGTTGGATTTAGCAAGAAAGTGTTTCGATGAAATGCCCAAGAGAAATATAGTGTCATGGAATGCAATGATTGCTGGATATTCACAAAACAATCGCCCAAAGGAAGCTCTAGAGCTTTTTCATGACATGGAGAAAGGAGGTTTGGTTCCCATAGAGAGTACTTTGGTTTGTGTGCTCTCTGCTTGTGCTCAATCGGGTTGTTTGGATTTGGGTCAACAAATTCACCACTACTACATCGGCCAAAAGCGGATTAAACTTAGTGTAATTCTAGCAAACGCATTTATGGACATGTATGCTAAATGTGGAAACATTGATGCAGCTGCAGAGCTTTTCAATGAAATGCAAGAGAGAGATTTGGTTTCTTGGAATTCCATGATTGTTGGATGTGCCTCTCATGGGCATGCTGAGAAGGCCCTAATCCTTTTTGAGCAAGTGCAAAATATGGGATTCAAGCCTGATGACATCACGTTTGTGGGAATCTTGTCGGCCTGTAGTCATGGTGGGTTTGTTGCCCAAGGTCGAGAGTATTTTCAAAAAATGGAGAGGGCTTTTGGAATGAAGCCCAAAGTGGAACATTATGCATGCATGATAGATTTACTTGGTCGAATTGGGCTCCTTGAAGAAGCGCATGCATTGATAACAAAGATGCCAATGGAACCTGATGAAGCCGTTTGGGGTGCCCTCCTTAATGCATGTAGGATGCATGGAAATGTTGAGCTAGGTAAGCTTGCTGCTGATAAGCTATTACATTTGAACCCTAACGATAGTGGCATTTATATACTCCTTGCGAGTCTATGTGCTAATAAGCAAAGATGGGTTGATGTACGTTTGGTTAGGAGTATGATGAGAGAGAGGGGTGTCAAGAAGACTCCTGGACGTAGCTCTATAGAGGTGGAGGGTGTGGTTCATGAATTTTTGGCTGCAGATGAATCGCATCCTCAATCCAAAACTATATATGAAGTATTGTACGAATTAGGCTTGCTCTCAGAATTGGAGAATTCTGCATCAATTACCATCCAATCAATTTAGTTTCATTAGGAGAATGTTGATTCAATAGTCTAATCTGTGACTCAAACAAATAACACTTTCCCATCGAGGCAATGGTGATTGGTGACATCTGGGCGATTGTTTTGAAATATTGATGGTGGTGTGTACTACTTTCATGAGAACAAAGCCAATCCAGTGAAGAGTGTTTCAAACAAATACATAGGATTCAACAAAGCTGCACCTTTGTGGAAGTATTGAAGGGGATACTGCCTTGTTCTGTAAGCATGTTGCTGACCAAATGCATGATGCAATTGACTGCACCTTGGGTTTCTCCTGTGAAGAGTATGAATCCTAATTATGCACAGTTAATCAAACACAATGTCCAAAGATTTGCGCCCTTAATTGTTAACCTCTGTTGTGTAGCCCACTGTTAAAGGAATCATACAACTGACATAATATACAGTTTTTGTACCTTGATAAGAGTACATATTTTGTTGTTGAAGTGATAGACAATTTTTGATATGGTGGAAGTTTCCTTTTCAAATTCATGACTATTACATACACTTAATTTATTGTATTGCGAATGTGCAACAGCTTCTGCATCTCTACCATTTAGACAAGCTAATTTTAAGAGGTTCCATAAGACCATCTCCAATGGTTCATCAGATTGTTCATCAAATTTGAATTTGATAAAAAAGTACAGCTTTTGAACCTCCAACAGTTTCATCAAACTAATATCAAATTGAGAACGGAGCAAAACTTTCATCAAATTGAGGAGCTACTTCTGTTTTCATCTATTCACTGTGTGTTTACGTTGGAGATAGGTCCCATCGGACAACCGGCTGGTCGTCCCTTGCATACACAAAATGACATGCTTCTTTGGAATCGAATTGCGCACTATGCTCTTCTTGTTTACGCTCAAAATGCTTCAATGTTCAGCGATGTTTCTTTGTAAATCGCTTTCCAGACACCCTTTTCATCAAATACCCACTTCTTCTTTTACCTTCAAATCACTCACAACTTTCTCAAACCAATGCGTTTCAGACTCATTTTCGTCTCAAAATCGCATGAAAATCCGTCATTTTCTTCACCCAACAAGCTCAAACTCTACAACCCAGTTGAGGATTTTCCAGATTATGAGGCAATACTGTGTTGATACAAGCAAAGTGGTCAATGAGATCAACCTCAAGTTCGCAAAGGCAAGGGAGGAGATAGAGACGGCCTTGGATTCCAAAGAAGCTGTGTATTTCGATGAGGAAACTGTGTGCTCGGGACGCGGTTAAAGAAGTTCTGGACATGTATAAGGGGTTGCTAGCAAATTTGCCAGAGAAGGAAAAGGGTGCAATACAGAGGTCTATGGGGCTCAAGATTGAGCAATTGCAGGCTAAGCTTGAACAATTGAATGATTAGTGGTGAGGTTTGTTGGAGAGAAAAAGAAATGGAAAAAGAATGGGAAATAGAAAAGGAGGGGAAAACAAAAAAATTCAGTTGCCTTACCGGTCAACCGGCCGGTCTTCCCACCAGTCGTTCCGTGTCTTTTGATACACGCTACAGTGCAACCGTTGAAACCGCTCGTATCAGATCGAGAAACTTGCCCATTTTTTACTCAAATTTGGTGAAAAAATAGGTGAATCGTTGGAGATGCTCTAAGCAGACTAAATGTGCTTGTTGGAGTAATTACTAAGTTATCAGAAAATGAGTGATTATGTGTTGTTCTTGCTGTAAAATTTGGTGGGCCTTCTACCTTGAATACAAGTTCACATATTTCCCTCTCTGTAGCAACTGAAAAAGAATTTTTTTTTTTTGGGATTCTTGAATGAGAAAAAGTTTGTATCATGCTATATGTTACTTACAAAATAGAGGCACATTGACATTCTTTCTGATTAATTTTAAATATGCACCGACAGAATTACAATATCATTATTTGAGCATGCTATGACCAGCTTTATTTTCCACAAATAAGGATTTCTGTTTTATCCACATTATTAGAGCCAATTGGACAGCTATCATATAATTAAGCAATAATGCACCCAATCAAATCTTGATTTTTGGTGAAAGAAACTACTTAATCTGGTTTTGAAAGAAACGAAATTCATCCACTTTTGATATCTCTACTGCAAAGCAATATGATATTTGAACATGTGCATCCACACCAAACCCAATTGCAGGTGATAACAAAAGCTACAAAACAGATCACATTGAATGGGATTTAGATGAAAATTCCAACTTGCATGCATACATACAAATTCCCCAGAGGATGCTCTACTAAGAATGCCCAAACAAGACCCAATAATGGAACCCTGATATCTCTCAAATTAAGAGCCATAACCTATACTTAGCAGATAAAAACTAGAATGTAATATGATTCTATACAACCACAGATTTTTTTATACTATAACAGGCTTTCCTTCTATACTGCCATAAGTTAATAACTCCATGAGTTTCTATTCAAGATTGCACCCTACCAACCGCAACCAGTAACTTGCTGAAAATTAGTTTTACAGGGACACATGTAACTCTGGTAGGCATGTCTTTTGCCTTGAGTTGTCTGTCTATCATGCAGCCCTGGCTGACGGGTTGAAGATCACCCTCATTGCCACCAAGTTTCTGTTCAGTGTCAAATGAAGAGATTGTTCTTGTTTTCAGGTTAACCAAGTTAGGTTTCCTCGGAATGTCTTTTGTTGGTTGCAAACTGTTTGCCCTTGCCTTGAGACTTAAATGACCAGAATTTTGATAAGCTTGTGCATATTTAGCATCATTCAGAGTGGGAGGAGTATGGGATTGCGGGACATAACACACACGAGTCCTTCTAGAAGTTCTCCAAGCTGGCCGAAGCATGGTACTCCCATTGTTATCCAACAACTTGTGGCCAATTTCATGTTTTCTAGCAAGACGGATCTCTGAAGAACCGTCATCTGAGGCTTCAATATCAATTGGGTGCCCTATTATTGCCTTCCTATTTAAGCCACTCATTAGAGAAACCAGAGGGACATGATCTTCTCGATAACTTGCTTGGACTTTCAACTCCACATCTGTTAATGTTGTTTCCATCCTATTACTAAAGCCAATATAAACTGGAGTTGATTGAGACAGCGTATTGGCCACCCAAACTGAATTTTCCCCTGGTTTTGTGTCAAATTCAGTTATACTATGACAAGCCAAAGCTGCGCTTGAAGTCAAAGTTTCACCATTGTTATGTATCCTTTTTTTGAATTTGACATAATTCTTTGCATCAATCACATCGAGTTGCCTTTTGGTTAGATTGCAAATGTTTTCTTTTCCTATATGCACCCTTTTCTGTACCCCAAACTCAGCTGCAGTCAGGTGTTTAAGAGGAACATCAGACAAGTTATTGAGTTCATGATTCCCCTTCCCATTCATGTTTCCAGGTTGCCCATCATACTTCCCTGAATTACTTGGTGGAGTTGACACAAGGATTGCAGCATCTATATAATCAAACAGCATCCATGCATTCAGAAAAATATATATATGCACATATGAAAGAGCATAACCATTCAAAAACTCCATACAACTATAATGGAAACCCAACAGAGTTAAACACTCGAAAAAAGTGATTATGGTGTTCCAAAAAAAAAGAAGAGAGATTAAAATAGCATGCTTCTTTAACAGCCATACTCGGCGAAATGAAAACCAAAAAAATTAATTACTAAAGAAACATCAAATATCCAATAAAAGGGTGGGAAACTTATCCAAAAACGAAAAAAGAAAAAGAAGTATTCAGAACACATGGGATTGCAATGATTCTTACTGCCATGTTACCAGCCATGTCTTCTTTGATTTTTACCCATCCATGTGCCCACATCTTAAGTTCTCCCCTTTCTTCAGTTATTTATTCATTTCTTTATTTGTTTGTTTTTAGCTCAGTCTATGAGAATAATATTAATATAGTATATATTATGTGAATATTGTTTCCTATTTAGGATTGGTTTAAGTTTATTCTTGTTTCCTATTTAGGATTAGGTCTAGAATTGCTATATATATCAGATGTACACATTGTATTGAAACAATTGAATATACAGTTTTATTGGTCAACATCTTGTTGGACAACCAACAAATTGCATTTAAAGTAAAATAATCTCATACTAATTATGACTTCCAAAGCTTTTACAGCAAGTTATTTTGGATTAAATTCTTAGAGATGTAAGTCATTAAAATTTGCTGCTAGATATTAAAGCCTCTACTTGGCTCGTGTTCATTATGGTGCACAAAATTAGCCAAGTGCAGAATCCAACAGCAAATCATGCAAGTATAATTTGGATAAAGCTGAAAAGCTTGAAATCATCCACATTTTCCTAGAGAAAAAAAGAAGGAAAAAAAGTAGCAGCTAAGGGTCGCATATACCATTTCAAAAGCCATGGTAAGGAATTTTTCTTCTTTTTCTTTACTTGTATATAATTTCAGTATCACCGTTTCCCTCTATCTGGGGCTATTGACGAAGGATGAACATGAAAATGATAAAGAGCCAAACATAACAGGTAATCTGGTTTAATTGGGATTGGGGTCATGCACATGTGAAATCTGTCTGCACAAAAAAGCACAAAGGTTTTCTTATGTGAGGCTCAGTACCCAACTTAACCACATACATATATGTGTGTGTAAATATACATGTACACACATTGACTCTTTTAAGCATAATTATGTATTTTGTAGGTTAAGAATTCATGGGTATAGAACTCAGTAATGATACACAAGTAACTGTGCATATTGTACTGAATTTCAAACAAACAAACTCACATCATAATAATAGTAGTAGTAAAGCCATGAAATAAAAGCTTAATTTTGAAATCAGTAAAGGTACACAAAATTAGCTTCCTCATCTGAATGGTAAAGATTTACTGGTTTCGAATCTGTGAAAGATAAGAGGTTCAGTGATATGAAACCATGAAGAGAGATTATAAACCTGAAAGTTGTGTTTCCCTTTGAACTCTATCTGGACCTTGAGAATCACTTTCAGATGAATCAGACTCCGTTGATCTGGAAGAGTCGTTGTCTTCAGCTGAACCAGATTGCTGAGGACATTCACGCATTTCAAATTTTGAGGTTGAAACCTGCAATGGTTCAGGACGAAAAGCAGTGCGCTTCCAGCAATTATTTGACTCAGCAGGTAAGTAAACGCGTCTGCTTCTTTTTGCTTGGCAGATTATTCCTGACCACTCCTTCCCTGGTAAAGACAGAGAAACATCATTATCAACAGAACATAAAGATCAACAAACTGATAAATTTTTCCCACCATAATATTTATACATGAAGAAGGCATCTCTCAGATCTCTCCAATAGTAAAATCTCCATAACATTAGAAGCAATGCAAGATAGCTTCCTTTTGGGAAGGGTAATCCTGAGCCTAAAATCCTCCAAAACTCACATCTGAGGTTCGACTTAAATTATCATCTTTCTGGTTTAGTTGCTTCAACAGTTTGGCTTTTGCCATACTCTTATCCAAAAAAGTTAAAAAACAACAAATAAATAAAAATCCTTCCGCCAAATTTTAAGTGCAGTCTGTGCACACATCCTTTATGAGGAAACAGTACCTAGGAAAAGAATTTCAGATTTCTGAGCATTTCCCATTAGTCGAAGATTTGTCCATTCTCTTTTCTCAGACAACAAGTAATGTACCAGTCAAACAGTTAGAAAAGAACCTGCTGCTTTGTGTTTTCTCTGCACTTCTTGCTTCTCCAGCTCAAGAGCATGAAGAATAGCATCTTCTCGACGTGCATATTTGACAATTTTCTTCGAAAAATTGGCATGGGAGGACTCAGCTCTTTCAATACAATCATCAAACTCACCACATCGAAATGCTTTGATGCGCTTAGATTTCTCTAAATTGTACCAATCCCTAAAAGTCAATGAAAAACCATGTTATTATAATAAAAGTATAAATAAAAGAACTACAAATAAATTGTGGTTTCTGAACATACTATAGAAAATTGTGAGGGAAAAAAAAAAAAAAAAAAACAAGTAGGAAAGAATCCCACCCCCAAATATTCCACTGCTACTCATTACCAAGAATAGCAAACAATTCTTAAATGCTTGTCAGCTATGAGCACCACTCAGCTCAGTCCAAACACACTGTGAAACTATTCATGATATGTGTCATGGAGCAAAACAACAGCTCCAGCTCAAAGATAAATAACCTAGGGCACCAAATTAGTTTGAATTTTAAGAACATTTGCATACTATCACAGTCAGTGCAACACAAACATAAAACTTACAGCCACATCTTATTTTGTTACACTCTGCCAACTCATCTAAAAACTAATGCTTGTAGAGAGATGTAAATAATTTGGGGCTATTTGGTGTAAGCTAAAAGCACCCCTCCAACAACTTCTCAAAAATCATTTTTTCAACTTATTTAGCTATCTTGTCAGTGTCACTAAACCCTAAGCAGAAACTGTACTAAATATTAGCACAAATTCAAAAATAATTAAACCACAAACAGGTTATCAAACCTCATGCACACATACACATATATACAACAATCTATAAGAATAATAAAAATTAATTATTAAAAAAAAAAAAAACCCATAATTATTACATCTATTTTTAGTTTTTTTCCTCTGTTTACATGTAATACAAATACATAAATGTTTATTTATTAGGACGTACACACTAGAATCTTCTCTTCCGAGAAGCTTGACAGGTGTGCAGGCTCTGCGGTGGGTGAGATGAGAAGGTGAGAACTCAGTGAGCTCCACTACTCTGCCAGGCCACCATGACCCATTTTTCCTCTGAACCCACACCAAAGTGCCTACTCTGCAATCAATTTCCGATATACCCATCTCTCTCTCCCTCTTTCTCTCTCTTAGGGTTTCATTGCTTTTTAGGGTTTTAGGTTTTGGGGTTTATTGAGCTCTGACGAGGGAGAAATATTTTTGCAGAGTGTGAGTGTATATCCAATGGCGGTTGATTTTTTGAATGTACGACCGTTCTGTTTTTTTTGTTTTTTTGTTTTTTAAATGTGCCGTGATTTTTGTCGTCTTCCCTGGCCAATTCGGCCCTGTCTAGTGTTTTGGGCTAGCTCGTTTTTACAAGCTAGGCCCAACCACAATCTTCACTTATCATGACTTGACGACCCAACCAAAAAATTTAAAAATAATAATAATAACTGGTATGGACATTTAAGTCTCGTTTGAGAACAGATTTTTTTAGTAATTTTTTAATTTTTTGGCTAAAATGTAATGTGAAAAAAAATTAGTATGTTTTGGATGACTTTTTGGCTTGTTACGAAAAACTGTGCAAAAAGTAGAGAGAAAGGGAAATCTTTTACTTTTTTGTATGGGTTGTTGGCTTTTTAGGGGTTGTTTGGGGTGTCCTAAATAAGTGTACTTTTTGTCTTTTTAGACTAAAAAGTTGAGGTTGAAAATATGAATGTTTGGGTTAACTTTTTGACTTTTTATGAAAAAATGTGTAATAAAAAATTGTAAAAATTGGTTTGTAGGGGAAAATTAGAATTGGGAATTGTGCAACCGTAATTGTTGACTTTTGGTGAATAGTGATAACTTTTTAACTTTTTGAGTAACTTTTTGACTTTTTTGAGACTTCCCAAACTTTGCCTTAGTTTTTTTAGTAACTTTTTGACTTTTTTACTAAAAGGGGCACTTGTCAAACGATGTCTTATTATTTATTCGGCATATTAGGTTGGATAGGATTGTGAATAAAGTAAGATGGAATGAAAAGATTATTAGTGTTGTGACATTAGATTGAATATATAAAACAAAGTAGGTATATTTGTTTGCTAGTATAGTGGTATAAAATTACCTAAATACCCTTACTACATAAAATATAAACTTCTTATTTTGTAAAATGGAAGGTAAAGTGGATTTTTAGGGCATGTTTGATTTGATGGATTATAGCATGGGATTGAGATTATTAATCCATGAGCCCAATTATTCTATATTTGTTTTAACATTTTGATTTAGGATTATTAATCCAACAAATTTGTAGGATTATTAGTAATAGAATAGGGGTGAGATTATTAATCCAATAGATAATTTATCTTATTAATCCAATGGATAATTAATCCAACAAATTTGTAGGATTATTAGTAATGGGATAGAGGTGGGATTATTAATCCAATAGATAATTTATCTTATTAATCCAATTAGATAGTGAATACCACACTAATTTGATATGATTATTAATACCTCACTATTAATCTTGTGAATTAAACATAACCTTAACAACCAAACATTGTAAGGGGATTAGCAATCCCAGCTCTTTCATGGGAATGCTAATCCTAGGGATTCATATTCTCCTAGGATTATCAATCCCATACCATTTTGTTGCAAACAAACATGGATTAAGTAAGTTGTAGGATTATTAGTCCAATCCCCCTTTCCCAATCTCTAATCAAACATGGCATTAACTTTTAGAAAACAAAAATATTATTTAAAATATGTGCACAAAATGTACAAAATATAAGTCTCATTTGTGCATTTTGTGCACAAGTTCAAACCCTATATATTTTTTAAAATTTTATTATTTTCTTAGTTCACCCACTTATTTATTTTTATTTATTTATTTTTTTTTATTAACAAAAGAAACTTTATTGATGAAAATCAAATGTACAGAATACATAGATTAATATTAATAAAGGAAGGCGAGTATGTAAGCATCATGGCAAACTAGACGATTCCAACTAGAACGAGACCAAAAAGCAAGTCAATCCTTTACTAGCACTATGCCAAAGCTGGAGAGAAACCAACTGAACAAACAAGCAAACAAAGGAAAATAAAACCATCCCAACACCCAAACCACCAAACAACAGGCCACCCAAACCACTCTCTTCCAAATTTGAACCCTCATATCAAACAATCACTTAATTTTGAACCCCCTTCCAAATTCAAACCTTTCTAAAATCTTTTGAATTTTGAAAGTACCATTGATACTTTCAATAACTTCTTTTTCCTTTATTTATTCCTTTTACTAGCATTATTGGGGTTTGTGACCATATGAACACCTCTACCCTAATATCACCTAGATGATTCCTTTTTCTTGACCGAGTTGCTACTTTCTATCAGTATCAAAGACCTAACAACAACATCAATCCCTGCCACTACTCCTTTAGGCCCAAGAGAAATTAGTGAACTTGGCCCATGGGATACTAGCACAGACTTGTTTTTGTCAACAGGAACTCCTTTATCTACAACAGTGAATTTAGGCCTCTGAAATACTAAATGAACACGCGCCATTATTTAGCTGTGCGCCAAGCACACTTCTTAATTTAAAAGGTTTCATATGCACCCAATCTATCTGAGATCCTCTAACAAATCCAACATTTTTCAAGTACTGATTGCTAGCTGTTGATAACTCATTTGATTTGTGTAAACTTGAATGAAGTACCATTCACTACAACAAAAAACACATTTGGCGACACACAAATTTCGTCGCCAAAAGTACAAATTTCGTCGCCAAAAGAATCGGCGACAAAATATACAACTTGTCGCCAAAGCCCTGTCACTAAAAGTATTGGCGACGAAATCAGAAATTGTCACCGTATGTAGACATTTAGTGACAAGCGAAATAGGTCGCCAAAAACCATATATTTTGTCGCTATAAAATTATAATTTGTTGCTAAAAGGTTAAAATTTGGATAGGCTATGTACTTTTAGCGACAAATAAATGCGTCGCCAAAAGTACTATTTAATGACAAAATTAATTTGGTCGCTAAAAATCACGTTTTTAGCGACGAGTAAGGTTTGGTTGCTAAAAGTTTCTAGAATAACCACTAACTTTTAACGACAAAAACAATATGTTGTCGCTAAATATATTAACAGCGACAAAAACACCACCTGTTACTAAAAATTCACTACACAAATTTTGATTTTAATAATTTTCCTGTTCAAAATAATCCAAAACACCTATTTTCCTGTGCACAATATATACACAAATGTAATGTAAATAATAATATACCTGTGCAAAACATTCATACTAATTCAAAATTAATAGCTATGAAAAATCCCAATAAACATAATTACAATTCTCTGACAATCTAAAACATGCATACCAAAGTTCTTACAAACTACTAATATCAAACCCATAAATACATTACGAAATCCTATGTCAAAATATTTTCAAAATTACAACCAAATATTTTGATGTTAAACATCTAACCAACAAGTCATTTACTAAAATCTTACGTCGAAATATTTGTAAAAACACAACACCAAATATTTTGATGCTAAACATTTAATCCATAAATCATTTACCAAAATCCTATGTCAAAATATTTTCAAAAACACAAAATCAAATCTTCTGATGCAGCCCAAACTATTTTCCACCATTGCTAATCTGTCACATGAAAAAAGAAAAAACAATATTAGATTGACAAAAAAAAAAAAAAAAACTCGATATAAACTTAACAATTTTGATTTTAATTTTGTAACAGGAAGTCCAATTTGGTGCTGTTTGTTCATACAACTCTATTTAGGCTTGAACAAGCTACCCGTGCCAAGTTTCGGTGGTTTCAGTGGTCATTTTGCAATTTTGGCCCCCGAACGGGCTTTTTAAGTCTTGTGTTTTACATTTTTTCTTCTAATTTTCTAACCGGAAATCCAATCGAGGTCCCGTTTGTTCCTACAAGTCTATTTAGGTTTGAACAAGCTGTCCGTGCCAAGTTTTGGTGGTTTCGGTTGTCATTTCACAATTTCAGCCCCCGAACGGGCCTTTTAAGTCTTGTGTTTTACAATTTTCCTTCTAACTTTCTAACCGGAGATCCAATTGAGGTCCCGTTTGTTCCTGTTTGAAGAAAACCATTACAATTCAACAAGTCAATTTGAATTAAAAAAGATCAACCTTATATAGTGATTTCAGCAGTAAATCAAGAATAAATAACTTACCTCTTCGTGCTCAATAGTATGAGCTAGTGGAAGAATTACTTGGCCCCCAAAACTTCCAGCTCGAGCCCTTGGTAAGATACAGGGACCAACTTTGACAGCTGCAGCTGAATAAGCATCAATACTGCTGTCTACCCATTCTGACCTGTGCTCCTGCAAGAACCTAAGAAGTATTGCAGGGGGCACATTCTGAAAGAAAGGACAATGCAGAGAAGAAAAAGAAATGTTAAACTTGAAATGAGAAGATGAATCCAAAGGACAAGTAGGAGTGTGAGAAAGCATGCATTAATAGACCACAGTATGACAATAATCTAAAATTTACTTCACTTACTAAGATGCTTCCATCATTAATTAAATCCTGAAAGTTATGTGGAAAAAAAAAAAGAAAAAAAAAGGAGCCACATAAAAATAAACATAATATTAGTAGATATTATACAAAGGTGTGATAGCAGCGTGACAAAATTTTTGCACACTCAAGGGAAACCTAATAACAATCATTGGCATTATTGTGGAACAGATCAAGCAATTTAACCATTGCTTACAGCATACCACTCTGGATATGTCTGATCATTTCCTGAAAACCAAAGAATAAAGCAGTGCAGCAAAACTCCTATGCTGCAGAGACACAGAAACTAGTCACTTAAACATCCTGATGTACCTGAACTGTATGTTTGAAACTACGAGATGTACAAAGCACGTATCAAAGATGAGATGGATAAAGTGGAATGTTGAAAAGAAAAAAATTCTGGGCTCTCTAGTGGTTGTATGGTATCAAACCATCTAGAGGCTCCTGATCAAATTGCCCATTTACAAGTTTATTTACTTTCATTACAATTCTTTGAGGGGCCAAGCTGTGTGAGAACATGTCTGTCATCAAATAGAATTGCAACCCACGAAAAATAATTTTAGTTTAGGTAATGGTCATAAAACAACTGCAAAATATAAAATGGCCTTAAATAGGCCTAAATTCCATGAATTTGGCTGGGAAATTCATGACACATCTTCATGAATTATTTGTAAGATTTTAATTTATCATAATCAAATCTTTCAAAGGCTATTATAAACAATGGATTAATGGCGATAAGAATAATTCCAGAATAAGTCTGTGATAATGTCAGATTAGGACATAATATTATGACAGAGCTGCCCATAGCTGCATTAATTCATTGCTTTCTCTCACCAACATGAACATTAAACAACTAATGATATAAACTAATGATAATATCAGATTAGGACATAAAAATCCTCTTCGCACCTGAATTACACCTTCTCATATGAAGAAACATTTTCCACCGATAACAAAAATAAAGCAACATACATGATTTGATTACATATGTTATGGAAGAGCATTGAATTCAAGCAAAGCTGCAGGACCACTAGTTAGTTTAGACTTGTTTTCTCAGAAGTTCAGCTTTATTGATATATGTAACTCTAAATTTTCATGTCTTTGATTAGTTTCATAGACTCATTAAGGTCCAAGTCTTTTTTAATATAGTCATGTGATTTTCACATAGTTTCTTGAATAGTATCAAGGGCTGGGGGTTAGAAAGTTTAAGGGGAAACAAATTTCTTTAACCCTTCCATAGCACTTTTAGGTGCCCATTCTAGTTAGTTTTCCCATAATTAGCATGCTAAGTCATTTTAGGAGCTCTCAAACCTGAGAAATCCATTTGTTTCTTTTTGTTCTCTTTTCCTTTTACCAGAGTTTTCTGGAATTTGTAAATTTGTATTTTTTGGACTCTTTCTTTTTCTTTTATTTCTTCTCTTTTTATGAGGTGTGGGGTCTATTTTTTGGACTCTTTCTTTTTCTTTTATTTCTTCTCTTTTATTTCTTTTTTGGCAATTAAAATTCCACAAAGTTAGTCACACACATCACAAGAATAAGAAGCTCCATACCTATTATATGACAAGAACGCGTCACCTATGGTACCGGCAACCTTATTTCGTACCTTTCGCACACAAACCTGGTTGCAGATAATTATAAAATGTACAATTATTATACCATGCTACCAAAAAATACTAAAGTTAGCAGACAGTAAGAGACAAACTCACTTGCACTCGATCCATGGGGCCAGCATCTGGATCCCTATTCCGATGAATAACAATCCCATTGTCACATTTGTTTATGAAGTGTGCACTTCCACTGATGTCGTACAAATTAGGAGGACTCCCAACCCAATGATGTAACTGTTATGACGTAAATGAGGATTAGACAAATAAGAATACTAGGTGGGAAATCAAAGCCTATGGTTGGTTACCTGTCTTGGATGTGCTACAAACCAAACATGACAAGAGTGATGTTGGGCAAATCGTTTGACCTTAGTTAGCATCTGGCTCACATACTCTGTTTCAGTCCTGTCACAGATTAAGTAAATGCTTGGAGAACGCAGTATAAAAGGAATGCCCAAAAGTAGAAGTCGAGTATGAGAGAGGGTTGTTGATCAAGCTCATTGTATGGATCAATCACAAGTCCATTCACCCCATGTCTTAGAACTGCTGCTTTTGCAAGCCCAAGGACCCAATTGATACTTGGAAGGCAGTCATTCTCACACCTAATCCACAAACCATAAGGTAAACCACTATGAGAATAATGAAGAAAATGCTAATAATATCACAAGTAGCAGAGTAAGCTTAGTCGATAGTGCAACAATGTGATCAAAACAAGGAACTCAAAAGCACAAATTATTTATAAACAAGCTCTGTTTCATAATAATTAAAATCTATGCTTAAGTATGAATATCTATCTATGCTGGAAGATTAATGGGAAAATTTTGACAGTCCAAGGCCATACAAAGAGAACTCAATCAACAAGTTCATAGTGGCGAGATAATATCCATGGCTCTCCTAGTGGCGGGATAATCATGAGCATCACTTACACCAACAAGTTCATAGCAATTTGATTTGATTCAGATAGCGAAACATTTTAGGACTTCCTAACTTAAATTTCCCAAGTTCCTGATGAGATCCTCCTGATGAGATTTGGAAACTATTAAAAAGATGTATTGACTATAAATTTAAGAGACCTTCATCAAGGAATCTGAAATATGAAAGAACATCAGGCGAAAAACCTACCTCTGGTGGTGCTGCACAAAGAAGGTAAAAGCAATGATAGTTGCATTCTGTGTCTGAAATTTGGCAAACACGAGATCTCTCAAGAAGGTAAGTTTTAATGGTTGCTCCTGAAATTTTTCCATGCTTATCAAATTGAAGCTTAACAAATTTACCAAAGTGCGGCTGTACCAATAATTAAAATCAAGTTAGCATCATTAAGAACAACATTTTGAAAAATGCACCATTTTTTTATGTATGTGAAAGAGTGCAGGTTCATAGAATGACTAAGAGATTTCACCTAGAATTGTTATTTCGAACAGTTTTTGCATTGTCAAATGCTTCAAGAACTGGATTTGACTGCATTTGATAGACGAGTATATCAATTACAAATCCACAAAAGATATCCATAAAGAAACCCTAAATTTTCTGCAAATCACATCATGCATATGAATATTAAGAAGTTAAAGACGATTTCAGAAACACAAAATCTCAAGTTGGCAGGTTTGCATCCTGCATCATCTGCTTTTAGAATTATTTCCAGAAAGAAATCCGAGTACATTAAAAGATTCCACACAATGCATGTCTGATGTTGAGGAAACAGACTAATTCCATCCAACATCCTCCACCTAATAAGCAAGATTCTGAATTTGCCAATTCTCTCCTTATGTATTACCCCTTTCATACTATGAGGAAATTTCTATTAAGAAGAATAGCAGATAGAGGATTGCAAAAAGTAAAGGAAATACATCATGAAAGTTCATTAGTCGTTGGCTTTGTGGGGTACAGAATTTCCAATGTCATATTTTTTGGAAAAGGGCCTCTCAAAGCCACATAACAGTCCAGACTGAAATGTGACAAATTCCTCATATAATCTAAGCGAGGGCAATGTGAAGACCCGATCAGTTCCTGAAATAATACTTATTTTAGAAGTGTTCATTTATTTATCTCTTGTAGAGCTTGGATCTCATTATTTTGCTATAGGCCTAGGCTATGATGTTGATTGACCCTCTAGCTCAACAGATTCACCATACTTATGGAATTTTAAAATCCAAATCTAGATGACGAGTTGACAGGAACATGTGTATCTATATATACACACAGGCACAACAAATAACCAACCATAAATATACAATCATTTTCTCATACATTTATAGATATCACCAACTCAAAACAGTTGGTCCATAGCCAGCAACCACACAATTCGGAGTTATTGCAGTGATTGTTTCCCCTTTTCTCCATCTTTTTACAATCACAAAACTGGAAATAATACAATATATACTGCAACCAAACACTTTTTAAATTAATAAAGGGTTAATTATTCTAAGACTAGATGCATAAAAGGTAAAAAAAAATCAGTTGAAAAAACGCTATTAAATCAGCAAAACAAAGAAAAGTTAAGGGTTACTACACCAAGATCCCCTCAACTATAAACACAGAGAAAGAAGCACTCATGCACATGCACACAGAGAGCAGTTTGTGCACATGCACCCCAATGTTATTTCAACATTTTTAGTGATAAAATATTGGTGTTGATTAGTCGCCAATTGGGCGGCTCTCTTCAAAGAACTTTAAGCATTTTTCAACCACATGGCTGCTGAATTTTTACATGGACAGGTAAATGTAATGGCCTTCAAACTGAGAAATCAAGCTAGCAGCAACTGAAGGGATCTTAAGCTCTATAATATATTGGACAACATAATTTCTAGGACACAAAAAGGCACCTCAAATTTAAGGAAGACCCTCCTAGTTCTATTCTCTCTTTGTTAACTGCTGACATGATAAATGTTGGCACTAGAAGGGATTAAGATCCCCAAGACTCTATCTGTGTAATCTAGTTTTTATCTCTTCATTTGAATCCAAAAAATAAAAACCCAATGACACATTTCCCCAAACAAGTGGTGTGCATGATAAACATATTCACTATCCTATATAAGCAGTGAAATTAAACACATAGAGAGTCAAATCTATTGAAATTTTGCACCTACAATCACAACCCAAAATCCCTTTGAGCAACAAAAACGCATATAAAAATATACATACAAGCATATACAATGGGAATAGAAAAAGTGACTAAAATTACCTCCAGCAATTCCTTTGAGCTTGGGAATTCGTTGATAAAAAGGCATCCGACCACCTGCAAACCCTCTTTGAACACTGGGGCCAGACCTCGATTTCTGACCCCTGCCCCTGCCATTTCGCTTGGCCTTCTTTCTGGAACCCAGTTGCGGAGGAGGAGGCGGTGTGAGAGAGTGAGAGGGAGATGGAGATGGAGATTGAGACATAGCTCTGTGTTTGCTGTGCGCCGTTTGAGGGAGAGAATGAGATGAACAAAAATTATGTTGGGTGTTGCTTTTAGGTCTTATTTGTTTATTCACCAAAAAGGGTCGGTCAAGTCTTAAAAAAAAAAAAAAAATTTGCAAAACGATGTAGTTTCGACTTCTAATTTATTGGCGACAAAAATCCTTCGGTCGCCATAAGTATCGTTCACTTTTCCGCAACTATTTTATTTCCATCGCCAAAAATTACAAATCAGCGACCAAACTTTTCGTCGCTATATATTAATTTGGTCGCGAAAACATTTTTGGCGCTCCCGCGCATAAATTTAAGTTGGCGCCAAACCTTTTGGTGACAAAAAATCTCAACTCGTCACCAGTAGTTTATTTTTTGGCGACCAATAAGTATATTGTCGCCGATTATATACAATTGGCGACAAATTTTAGTTTGGTTGCTAAAAAACGTCACCAAAAATGTTTTTTGTTGTAGTGATTTTTTGTCTCCAAACTCTTGTTTCAGAATTATATAGACTACTCTTACTTGATCTAGGCCCCCCTGCATTGATTTCCCCATTAATAGAGACTTGATCGTCCCCTGCACTAGAATTGATTGCTCAATCTTTATGAAAATCAAAGAATTCACATATCCTAACAGGGTATGTGTGTTCTTTTGTGATCCAAACTTATCACCGTATTAATAATCTTCGTGCTATTCGTTATCAATCTGACCTTGTCGTATTCAAAAGAATCTGAATTGATAACTTCATCAAACTGAATTACCTCACCTATTTATTGTTATACCTTATAATTCAACTTTCTATCATAAACTCTAACCTAGCCCTAAAGTTTTTTTTTTTTTTGAACACTAACCTAGCTCTGAAGTCATCAGTATCAATAATGCCACATTCATTTCTTCCTGTTACCTTTTTCCCAATTATTGCTTCACTACCTTCCCTGTCTCCTCCTCACCAATCTGCCACTTGTCACTCCCTCTGCCACCCTACACAACTTCCTAAACTCTTTCCTCACCACCATTCCTTCTCTTTGGTCGCCTCCTTCTTATGCCCTAACTCCACCAGTATCCCTCCCAAGTCAATTTCCTTTCATCTAGTTGTCATCTGTGATGTTCAAAAAATCGAGAACATTAAAAAATATATCAAATAAATACACGATTTATCTAAGGTTGCAAAAGAAGGACACGTCATTAATGAGGCCTTTAATTAATAACCAAGTAAGATCCTAAGAAGGTCAAAAGAGTCAATATAGGCTCCCTTCTAAATCCAACCACCTTAGATAACAAAGCTACATTTTTAACAGATCTTGACAAAATATTAACACAAGGTCTACATGAGTTGACAGAGTATAAGAATAGGTTACAAATGATATATATAATAATTACAAAATCATGTCTTAAATAGAACAAGAGATTTATCACTTACAATCTCAAAACATGTTTCAAAACTAGTTTCTAAATCTCATAGGGTAGCCATACGTCTTCAAATACTTCAGCTTTGCCTTTGACCAGTCTAATAGTCTTCAATACCTGACATTAAACGTCATGAGTTTTGAATGCCTAGTAAATGCACACACACTCCGTCCATTTTTCTCAACCCAATACACCATCATAAGTATAACAAGCCAACAATGAAGTATGATAAATAAACAAGGATCACATGGTTAGATGTTAGTAATTTAGAAATCTCTCAAAGAGATTTTATCCTCTCAACCACAAGAATTGGACTCAGATTATTCAATATACCTCATCTTTTGCTACTTTACAGACCTTACCTCGGATGCCTACCAATGATTACATACTGCGTAACGCCAACTAAGGACCTCACAAGAGACTGCAAAAATAAGGGCCTTGCCCATAATCTCCTCCAACCTTATCCATCATAAACACCTAGGGTCCGAATACAACCTATCCATTCAAGGGTTCCGATACATCCGCTTGCACATGACTTTACTTCAAATATGGAACACGTCCCGCCAACCAATTCAAAGTAAACACAACATTTTCTCATAATACAATTCAAGTGATCGAAACCCAACAACCACCCCATTTACGTTTCCCATTGTATTAAATGTTTCAAGTTAGGGTTAGAACAATTTATTGAGACAATAATTTCCATACAAGTATGAGCATCATCAAAGCACCATTGCAAGGAAATATAACCACAACATATGTAATTGCCATACTAAAACTCAAACAAGTGATAAAAAAACACATTCACGAAATAAATTAAATGAGATCACCAACAAATATAAATTTTCAGATTAAGTACACTTAAAAAATTGCAATTAAATAAACACTTTTAGATTTTTCCTAAACTTGGCCTTTCTATGATTTGTAGGGAATTTTATCTAATTTTCAAAACATCTTTTAGAAGTTTCATAACTTTCCTAGATTTTAGTTATTTAAGAAATACTCCGACTCTATCCAGATTCGTCAACTGTTACGAAAAACGAATTTTCTATCAAACCGCTCACTCTTTTTGGATAATTTTTTTTTTCATGAAAGCTAACACTTAAAGGAAGGTTTTGGCATAAAAATTAAGTTAATGAGATTTTTATACATTTTTCTATATTTTTCGCAAGTTGACTGAAAAATCGATTCTTTGAGCAAAAACTTAAAATAAGGGAGAAAAAATAAGAAAAAATGGTACCCATGGTTAATTTTTCACTTCTATTGTGATGAAAATATGATAAATAGTATATATTAAACTGAGAAATTTGAATTGAAGGTGTGCCTTTGGAAATTATGAGAGATCGGTGTAGAAAAAAATAGTTTTGTACTGATTAAGAGAAAACACAAGTAAGAGTGGAACAAAACTCAATTCTTTTCATTTTTTTATACAAGTACACCATTATAGCACATCTGAAAATAATATTTAGAATCTCTAAGAACATGTATTTGGAAAAAGAAAATAAAAGAGAGAGTTGTGTTGTGGCTCACTTGAATGCCTATGGAATGATGTTGTGCAAGTGTGTTCTATTTTTCTTCCTCCTCCTCCAAGGCTTACACTTTCTCTCCTCATTCTCTCTTTTTTGCTAAAATTAGTGTATGTGTTTGATGTGCAAAGAAATGCTAGGGGAGTGGTTTTATTTATAGAAAAAATGTGGTGAATTGTCTAAAATACCCTTGGTCAAATTTGAATATTTACAACTCTACCAAAGTCAAAAACTTCTTCATGATTTGAGCAATTTATCTCAATTTGTACCATTAATCAAAAACTTTTCCATAATTTAAGCAATTTCATCCCAATTTGTACCATTAGTCAAAAACTTTTCCATTAATCAAAAAACTTTGCTATGATTTCATGAAATTTGTTTCAAAAGCCTTCGTTTGGGGTATGGGTTGCTTTTTTGGCTATTTTAGGCTGGGACTGAAAAGCATCGTTTGGGATGAAATTTTTGGCTTTTTTGACTTTTGTGAGAGAAAAAATGAAATGATTATGGTTTGGATGTGATATTTTGCCATTGGCTTTTAGCCTATTTTATCTTTTTTGTGGCTAAAATAGCAAAAAAAAACCCATGCAAAGCATAGCCTTTTACCACACAAAATCTTCATGGCCATGTGCTTTAATTGACTAGGATTTTTGGCCCATTTTTTTTTGTTTCTTTTTGTGTACAAATTCATCTTTAAAATAGTGTAGATATTTTGTAGCAAATATTTTTATAAAGAAATGATTTTGAGGCTATTGTGCAATATTATTAAAGTATGAGGGCATGTACTCAATTTATGAATTAGGATATCTATTTCAAGTGAAAAATTAATTTAATTTGTGATAGGAAAAATAATTCGGTTTAGATTGCTCATTTTCTATTTTAAAAACAATCAACCGAGCGAACCTTACGAGAATTTGGAAACCTAGGGATTTAAGTGATTATTGTATAATCAGGGGGTTAATTAATTATTATTAGGCTATTAGAAATTATTTCTAAATTATTGGGATCGATTAGGGTTCACATGGTTCCGATCGGGACGAGTTATCGATTCTAGGGTTAAAATTGAATGTAAATAAGGAATTAAGAATTTTTATATAAATAATTCAAAACTAAGAGTCTAAAAGAAATTACAAAAATCAAGGCCTCACGGCACCCATTTACATCTCTTTCTCAATAGATCCTAACCCCACCACACACTATCGACAAAGAGAAAGATAGAGAGTCATAAAAAATATGTCAAATTTGGAGGTAAGGAGCTTGCGAGTGGTAGATCACAGCACAAGTGAGAGAGAGAAAGTCACGAGTTGCAAAATGAGGTAGGGGTTCGTGAGGGGAGATTGCCAGTAATGATTTTGGTTGTTTATAAGACCATCTCTAATAATTCACAAAATCTTGTATCAAATTTAAATTTGATAAAAATAATTTTCAATCACTTTAAAGTTGGTATCAAATTAAGTTATCATTCAAATTTTTATCTAATAAAGTCAAATACAAGTTTATTTATCAAAATCTTATGAAATGAACTTTTGGAGATAAGTTTGGAAATTTTAAATTGTTTTGGAAAGATTGTTAAAAGTTAATTTTTTGATTTTTTTTTTTTTGGAAAAACGTGTACAAAATATGAAAAATGATACGATCAAAAATTGATTGAAAGTTGAAAGATAACTTTTAAGAATTGCAAAATGAGATAGGGGTTCGTTAGGGGAGATTGCCACTAATGATTTTAGTTGCTTATAAGAACACCTCTCATAATCCACAAAATCTTGTATCAAATTTAAATTTGATAAAAATAATTTGTAGTCATTTGAAAGCCGGTATCAAATTAAGGGTTGTTTTGGGAAGATGGTAAAAAGTGGTTTTTTGACTTTTAATCAAGCTTTTGGGTTTTTTAGAAAAATGATTTGGAAAGTTGGTAAAAAGTGGCTTTTGCCTTTTTTGATTAATATTTGTTTATGATATCAAATCATAATCAAATGACCAAACTATCCCTATTTAGTTTAAAATATTACAACTTCACCCATGTAGCATATTGACTCATGAGGGGTAAAATTGTAATTTCACCATTGGCTAAAAACCACCTTCCCAAATGAAAAAAAAAATTCAAAAAAGTCAACTTTTGGCTTTTGCTACAAACAAAAAAAAGTGGCTAAAAGCCAACTTCCCAAAACAAGCCTAAGTTATCACTCAAATTTTTATCTAATCAAGTCAAATACAAGTTTATTTATCAAAATCTTATGAAATTAACTTTTGGAGATAAGTTCGGAAATTTTAAATTATTTTGGAAAGATGGTTAAAAGTTAATTTTTTTGATTTTTTTTTAATTTCTTTTGAAAAAATGCGTACAAAATATGAAAAATGATATGATCAAAAATGAATTAAAAGCTGAAAGATGATTTTAAGTCATTTTTCCAAAATAGTCCTTTAACAACTTGTTAAAATTTTTAAGTAATGATTGAAAAAGTGTTTAACTTTTCACCAAATCAAACTTTTTAATTAAATTTAATAAATAAAAAAAAAGGCTATTATGAATCCCATATCAAATCAAGATTTTAATCAAATTTTGTTGCTTAGCTTAACATAAATAAAAATTAAAATACTTTAATACACTTGTGATTTATTGGAGAAGTTAAAAAAAAAAAAAAAGGTTGGCCCTTGATTTTAATTGGTTTATTTTCAGTTCAAATAATTTATCTATTCTAATTAAGTAAAATTGATAGAAAAAATATATTTTAATCATTAAAATATCCTATTTTAAGACATTTTATATACATTTATATTAATTTAATAGCTAAATTATTATTTTTTATTCACTTTGCTTGATTAAAATAAATGAATATTTAAATTTAAAACAAATAAATAAAATTTTAAAAATTATTTTATTAGAAATATCATATATTTTTTTTTTAATTACATGCAGGTGCTTTCCTTGTGGTATAAAATAAAATAAAATAAAAAAATCATACATTTTGTAGTGAAACGAGCGCAAGTGGTTGGGGGTTTCAAATTTCAAAAAACAATGTGGCAGACAAAGGGCGGCTGACAGAGGATGCTGCAAAAAGTACCCCTATCTATCTCTCTCTCCAATTACTAAAAAACACACAATTCAAATAATACTATGCAAGAACAACTCCCGCCAAAATGCCCATTTGAAAACATCACATTCCAGTCCATCCCAGGTAGATATATTAGGAGTTGTTGGTACTTTTTGACTTTTTATGAAATATGGATTAAGTTTGAAGTGATGTGATAGAGAGGTGATGTGACTTAAATAAGATGATGTGATTTAAATGGGATAGTGA
Organism: Camellia japonica; assembly: GCA_030407325.1. Taxonomy (NCBI): domain Eukaryota; kingdom Viridiplantae; phylum Streptophyta; class Magnoliopsida; order Ericales; family Theaceae; genus Camellia; species Camellia japonica. The sequence goes on along the minus strand of JAPPVO010000013.1, from coordinate 114,282,702 downwards.
CTTTTTGACTTTTTTTGAATATGCCAAACTTAGCCTTAATAATACTCCTACAAATTCATATTTAATTATTTATAAATCATCCAAAATTATTACTTTAATAGTTTAGATTTATTTGATACATAGATTTCACACTACACAAATTCAATCTCAATTACATAATCACTATTTTGGGTCAATTTGGGTACCATAAAACTGAGTTCCAAGCTTAATTATTCTAGTAAATTCACGGTATTTAACTAAAATATTAATAACAGTCGCGGCACACGCCATGCATGTGTAACTCAATTTTTTTAAATTTAAAATGCATACACAAAAATTTATATAAAAAAGAAAATTTATACTCAAAATGATATATATAATTTAAATTGAAGTTTATATTGTAAAATCCACATCTAACATATATGTGCACAAAATCTTTAAACAAAGAAAATATAAATATACTCACAGAGATAATGGGGTAATTTGAAAAGTTGGTTAAAAGCTAATTTTTTTGGCTTTTTTGTCATTTTGTGTGTAAAAAATGGGAGCTTTTATTACCCAACACAGTCTCTCCCTCTCCGGTCTTCCCCTTTCTCAACACAGTCTCTCCCTCCAGTCTCTCATCTTCTCAAATCAAAGCCCTTTCCCTTCCCGTCGTTCGTCGCTCACTCACCCTCCCTATTACCCTCGTAACCCTCTACTTCGTGACGCAACACCACCGTTACCGTAGCTCCCACTCCTTCGCGATTCTCAATCCGCAGAGAGAGATAGAGAAATAGACACATCGTGGAACCTAAATCTGGGAAGAAGACTCATTTTCTTACCATTCGGACTACCAATATCGAAAGAATCGTCTCCATTCGGAAATCAACCATCAAACCAATGAATTTGGTTCGACTATCAACGTCCAAAGCCCCCTTTTTCGTGACTAAGATGTGAAAGAGAGAGAGAGAGAGAGAGAGAGAGAGAGAGAGAGAGGATGAAGTGGGGGTCGTAGTAGTGTCGCCGATGGATGGAGGAAATTGTGGGGGTGTCGACTAGAAGTGAAAGGGAACGGTGGCGCTGCGTCGTCGCTAGCGAGGTGGTTATTGGTGTGGAAGGTGTGTGGATTGGGAGTGTTGGAAAGTTGTGTGTATGGAGATATAATGGGAATAAAAGTGTGTATAATAAATAAATATATATATATATTTTAGGTGTGTGAACAAAGAATGATGTGCACAAAGTAGAATAGGCGTGTGCAAATAGAAGCTCTCGTAAAAAATGTGAAAGGTGATCTGACCAAAAATGGGTTAAAAGCTAAAAGCTAGTTTTTTTTTTGCTTCCCAAATGGCCCCAGTGCTTGTTTGGCATGTGCTAAAATAGCACATGCTATTTTAGCACCTTATTCTATTTATGTGACAATCGTTTTATTTGGGTCACATCACCTCTCTATCATATTACTTTAAACTCAATCCATATTTCACGTTTTTTCGTAAAAAGTTAAAAAACATACTAATCTAGCACTTTCCAAACATCGGTAAAAAAAGAAACAAAAGATAAATATTGATAACTACTTGAAAAATTATTTATTTTGAATAGCACAAAGTTGTAAAACAATATGGGGAAAAAAATTATGTATATAAGTTGTAAGACAATCTTTGATTTTTTTTTTGGTATAAATTTGTGTAAAACAGCATGAAAAAAAATAGGAATATGAATTCTATAAATATAAATTATGCATAATGACTCATCAGATGACCAACTCTTTTATGGATTTGCACTGTGTTTTTGTACTTCCTCTTCAAATTCAATCAAAACCTCATAATTTTGTTCTTCTTCTATTACATCTCTTTCTTCTTCAGTTTTTCATTTTTCTTCGCTTCATTTGGGTATTTTCAATAGACTCAATCATCTTCTCTAAAAAATCAAAAAGTAAAAAATAAAAAATGTAATAGAATGATTAATGTAATAGAATGATTGTAAAAGGGCAGGAAAAAAAAAATTTTTTAGTCATTGAGAATATAAAAATTGAAAATTCTTAAATCATTTGTTATAAAAAAGAAACAAAAGATATTCTTATTGGTTTGTACTTCTTTTGCTATAATTGAGAATCAAATTTTTTTTGTACTTTTTTTTTTTGTTTAAAGAGAAAACTATTGTGGAAAGAAAGGAAGAAAGCAAAAAAGAAAAAAGAAAAATGATAAAAATAAATTATTGGAGAAGATAAGAATTCATATTGTAGAGTAGTTATTTGAAGAATGTGGATGAGTGGGAGTTATTGTAGAGTATTTATTTATTTATTTTTTATTATGTAAATATCACAAGACAAAAGTTTTAAAAACCAAAATAGGGGCTCACTCAACATAATAAAATCGATAACTTAAAAAAAAATCCTTATTATTGTAACAAATAAATATGCAAAAACATATACAAATATTATAGACATCATGCTTAGAAATATTTATAGACATCATGCTTAATAGATAGTGTCTCTTTAATTTTAAATTTTTTATTTATAACAAAATTATTTAAATTTATAATATAAAATGAAAAATAACAATAATTTAGAGTAATTACACTTTTTATATTTATAGTTTAGTATAAGTTTTATTTCGGTCTCTATTGTTTTAATTTGAACAAAATTTTTATATTAAATTTTTTATTAGTTCTTTTTATATGTGTACACCTTAGAAGATGAGTCAATGTTCAAGATTTATTAATTTTAAATTATAAATTAAATGTAATAATCAAATTAAAATTAAATTTAAAATACTAATCAATTTGTTTAAGTAATGACAAGGGCAATGGTGACAATGATGGCGGTTATAGATCTAAGCTTCATGCGAATCTAGTTTTTCCGAGGCATGTATAGGGTTTGTCTGGAATGTGAGTTATTTTTTTAACTTTTTGAATTTTTAGTTATTTTAATTTGGGATTAAAAAGTCTTATTTTAAATAAGTTTTTTGATTTTTATAAAATAAAAAATAAAATAATTATAATTTAAATATAACATTTTTTTTTATTAATTTTTTAACATATTTTATCTTTTTATGATTATTTTAACTGAAAAGCCCAAGACTCATATGCCAAGTGAGCTCAGACGGAGATTGGTAATTTTTTAGTGAAATTTTATATATGGTTTACTGTTTGGACTTATGGACTTTATTTTGTCTTGTATGCAACAATTTTTTTTTTAGGGGTCATTTGGTAAACGTTTTAGACTAAAAAATCTCAAAATGATAAAAAAAAAGTCAAAAAATCACAAAAGGACAAAACAAGTAAAAAGATAAAAAAAAACACACAATTTCAAAGTCAAAAAGTCAAAAAAGCCAAACAAAAATACCAAACGACTAAAAAAGTCACATGTTAAAAAAGTCAAAAAAGTTAAAAACCAATTAAAAAAGTCATTGCCAAACGAACACTTATTATTGCGGGGTGTTTTGGGAAATTGGTAAAAAGTTAGTTTTTAACTTTTTACCAAGCTTTTTGCCTTTTTTAGAAAGTGATTTCGAAAGTTGATAAAAAGCTGACTTTTGACTTTTTAGGTTAATATTTATTTATGGCATCAAATCAAAATAAAATGACCAAAATACCATTGCCAAACTTTGAAATTTTAGGTAATTTGTTAACATAGTGGGTATTTAGGTAATTTCACAAGGCAGCGTTTTTGTCACATCCCAAATGCAACAAATTACATTTTCAACTGCCCAGCGTTTTTGTCAAATTAACAAAACGCTTGCGTTTTTGGCTACTTCCCAAAACGGCACTGCATTTACTTCGTTCTAAAATAAATAAATACATAAATTTTTGATTGTTTGAACTTTTATAAAAATATTAAAGGTTAATTATATTTTTAAGTTTTGAAATATATTGTTTGGGACATTTTGATATCCAATGTTTAATTATGCCAATTTAGAGGTTGTTTGGGGTGTCATAAATAAGTATATTTTTTGTCTTTTTAGACTAAAAATTGAGGTTAAAAATATGAATGTTTGGGTTAACTTTTTGACTTTTTATGAAAAAATATGTAATAAAAAATTGTAAAAATTGGTTTGTAGGGGAAAATTAGAATTGGGAGTTGTGCAGCCGTAATTGTTGACTTTTGGTGAATAGTGATAACTTTTTAACTTTTTGAGTAACTTTTTGACTTTTTGAAGTGTTCCCTAACTTGGCCTTACTAATAAAGGTGGTTTCAAATTTGAATTGATTTTTTTATTAGCTTTTTAATTTTTTACCGAAATACATGCAAACAAAAAAATAAGGGTAAATTATAAATACAATCTTTGAAATTTGTTTAAAATACGAATTGTCCTCTGTAGTTTGAAAAATTACAAATATTTCCCTGTTAGAATTATTTGTTTAATATAATTAATTGAAAAAGTGAAATTTTTAACTGTTCACCTATACAATAATAAAATTATCTAAATTATTAATTGAAATAAAATTTTAATATTATTAAATATTATTAATTAACTTGATGATTTATAAATAAAAGGACTTATTTATTATGAAATTAGAAACCTTAGGGGGTATAATGTAATTTTTAGAACCACGAAAGGTAATTTGTAATTTAAGTAAATCTCAGGAGGTGTGTTTGTAATTTATCCAAAAAATAATAACCTCTAAAATAGGTAATTTTTAAATTTTTAGTTACTTTTTAGTTAAAAAAACCTTGAAGTATCTAATTTATCATTCTTAAAAATTACTTTTCTGAAAAAAGGTAAACTAAACAAGTTTTCGTACTTTTCATCTAAAAAATTACTCTACAAACACAAACCAAACACACCCAATATATCTGACAAATGTCAAATTTTGAAGCTAAACATTTGAAACTCAAAATAGGTAATTTGTTTAAATTTAATCCTTAAAATTACATATTTGTTATTTTATTAAATTTCCTTATAAATTTTGTAGATTACAAGAATCCCTCGTAGATCCTCATATACTTCCCATTCACACTTCCATTTCATTTCCAATTGACTGCTCTCACTCTCTCTCTCTCATCCATTGCTTTCTTTACTAGTCAAGTCACCGACTCTTTGTCGTCACCGTCGACGCACAGGATTACATCTTCAAATTCAAACTCCCATAAATGCCAATAAACTAACCACAACTTCTCTTTCTCTATCTCTCTCTCTCTCTCTCTCACCCATCAACCCTAGATTCTCTTCAACCAACAACAATGGCGACAGACGAAGCCACCGAGAAATCCAAGGAATCTGATGCTGCATTGGAGCTGAAACCGCCATTGAAGAAGGCTAAGACATTGCTTGAAAAGTCTGATGGGTATGAAACTAGCAATGGTGATGTGAAGTGTGTGTTTTCAGCAATGCCTGAGCCACCGTCACCGTCGGGGACCAATTTGGATCAAACAGAGCCGTTTGAAGTAGCTGAGACTGAAGTGGATGTTGAATCAAAGCCTGGTTTGATCGAATCGATTGATGTTTCGGGCGAGAAGTCTCGATCTGGGGCTGAAGAGACTGAAACGAAGTCTCCTTTGAGTGATGTGATTGTTGAGAAGTGTTTGAGGTCTCGGAAAATCCCATTTCGAATCGTTGAGGGTGAAAATGGTGATACTACCAGTTTGGGTTCGGTTGAATCGAAGGTTAATGCAGTTGCTTCTTCGGAGAAGAAGGAGAGGAAACAGAAAGTCACGTCTTTCTTCATCGGAGAGCCAGTTCCGGAAAATGAAGCTCGAGAAAGGTGGGGTTGGCGATATGATTTGAAGGTACGTATCCAAATCTTATTCTTCGATTGTGTTTGCTGATGGGATCACCTCCCTCGCATCGCATCGCATCTCTCCATACCCATCTTGGCCCCAATTTGAGAGTCACATCATGACTTGAGTTGTCCATCTGGTGAAAAAGGTTCTCTATGTAAAAAAAAAAATTAATTTGATCGATAATTTATAATATTTTGTTTTATAAAATAAATGATAAAAATAAATTATCAATCATTATATCTATTTTGTTATGTATATTTAAAAAAAATATATATTAAAATAATATATTCTCCAATTAGGCCGTGCAAATATCATATATTTTTATACAACAAAATATAATTTGTTTATATATTTATAGTTATTTGATAAATTTTATTTTTTGCATTGATTATCTTTACTGCGAAACCTATTAAGTATACAGTTCATATTATTGATGTGAGTTTGAATTAGGGCTTTTAAGAGTAGCATGAACGGGGGTATAGGGAAATAAACTAGGGAGGGGAGCTTATCCCGCGACGTGTAGAATGGATAAGTTTGGCTTATCTTTTTGTAAGCTGGGAAAATTGATAATTACAAACAAGCTAAAAACATCATTCCTCTGTTTTTTTTTTTTTCATATAAAAATAAGCTCTTCTGTTTTTTTGTTTTGAGCTAAACCTTATTACCTTATTTATGTTATTGTTACCTCAAAATCTATCATATATAAGCAAAAGTTTTACCAAAACACATTGACATAGATTTGCAAAATGATAAGTTGTAAGCATCACTATTTAGGAGGTTTTACTAGGAAATTGCCAATTAGTGGAAACTTTTGAAAAACAAAAGTTGCTAAGAATGTAACGGTCTCTTCAATAAAAAAGAATCCTTATCTGAATCAAATTGATTGGAAGGAGAGTGAAAATTTGGTTTTTCTGTAAAATCAAAGTTGTTGCATTCAATCAAAAAGTTTGGAGGGAAATACTATATTCATAAAAAATATAAAGCATCTATTAATCCAATATCCAAATACTAAATATTCATAAAAAACATAAAATATCGAGCAAATCCTATATCCCAAATACCAAAATTCAACAAAAGCACAAAAATCCAACATTAAAAAAAAATGATAATTACTCTCTCTGTGGTGATCTGCCCAGAGAGATTAGTTGGTTATTTGTTTAGATTCCCAAAAGACAATTTTGGAAGAAAAAAAACCAAAAAATTGGAGAGAGGAGAGAGCTATTGTATGGTGTAGAAGACGTAATCATACAACTACAAAACTCAATAAATGAAGGATCTAGATTTGCAGATCAAAAACAGTAAAGATGGAAAAAAAAGCCCTCGCGTCAAGTGACTCGCTCTAAGACTTGAGGCTAGCACATTTCTTGCTTGCACCATGCTTCTCTACTTCACCTTGCTTAAGCCCTTTGAGGCACCATCGGCTCGCCTCACCTCTCGCATAGGTGATCACCTTAGTTTGCTTTACACAACATTGGGAAATATAGGCCTAGTTGAACAACAAAAGGGAGGCACAAAAAAAAAAAAAAAAAAAAAAGAAGAAGAAGAAGAAGAAGAAGAAGAAAGAAAAGAAAAGAAAAAGGAAAAGAAGCAGGAAAAATGTCCTTACACCCCTCACTGTGTGCTTTCATGGTCACCAATTTTCAAGCTTGGTTTATTATCTTTTTGGTTTGCATGAGGATCTTTTGCTGCTCTAATTGGCTGCCATATGTTGAGAATGAATTTGTTGGAGTTCGCAGAGTCAAAGATCTAAGCGCCAAAACTGGAAATTAAAGTGAGTGACAATCTATGAACTTATCTCCTAGGTAGCTTTTGTTGTGGCTTCTTTCCTCATTTAAATGTTTTCCACTATTTTTTTTCCTCTTCTGTCTTTGCTCTTTAATATTGTGCCTGCTCATTGTTGCAGCGCTGGTGAGGAGGATGAAATCATTTTGAATGTAGAATGTCATTATACTCAAGCCAAAGTTGACAGCTGCATTTTTAATCTTGGAGATTGTGCACACATAAAGGTGAATGCGCCTTATTTTGGAGTATCTCTCAAACACAGCTCAACCTTTCCCAGATCACTTGTTTTGCTATTGCATTGTCTTGTAACATATTTTTTTGGTTTTGATTTCTCAATAGAGTTAATAAAGTTTGAGATCATGTCGTTTTTTTGCTTGTCCCATTATCTTTAAACAATTTAAGTAGCCTGATCAATTATGAAATGTTTTTCATTATTATTTCAAGAGTTCTGTAGGTCTTGTTTCTTTGTTATGTAAGCTTTCATATGTCTGGATCTGCATAAAATTAAAGTATTGCCATAACATTATTAGATCATTGTGAAACAATACCTATTATCATCACTGAATTTTGGATGCATATACTTTCACAAGTTATATAAAGTAGAAAATTGTGTAGCCATTTCCTTGATTATCCAGTGAGCGGGCTGAGATTATGTATAGAATCTAGCAGTTAATGTAGTCATTTCCGGAATTGTAAATTTTGCTTGCATTCTAAAATTATGATGGCTTTCCTTGATTAGTGTCAACCTCAAAGTCATTGAGATGAACAGGACTGAAATTATCAGCTATTTTAATCATGAATTATGTAGTTTACTGTTTCCTAATTTATTATGTTCCTGAGTCCCCAGTATGTAACTATTCTGTTACTGTGATATGGCACTGTTGAGGACATATAACTAGATCATGTTCTTATGTTTGAGAGTTCCAGCAGGCGTAACTCAGATATGAGCACATGTTTTGATATGGATCATAAAGATGCTAAAAAATACTGTAGTTCATATTGATATATAATGGCAATTAGGAAGATAGAGAAGCTGAAGGGTTTCAGCATATGCCTCAGGGGATGGGTTTCTTATATTGGTCCTCCTTTGATTTGGAGAGATGTGAATAGTTGGAAGTTTTTATTGTTTGGGGTTGCCCCTGACTCTCCCTGCTTTGTATGGGGCAAAATGAGAATTGCTGGACACATGATAATAAAATCTAAATTTTACACTAAGATACCCAACATATGGTGTTGTTTTCTTTCACTTGACAGTTATGTTAGAAATTTCCTATTGATCAGGTAAATAAGAAGGATGCTTTTGATATGTCCATGAGCAGAGTTACGAGAGGGCTGGTGGGACCATTTTCTCATTTGCCACTGGTTCACTGGTTTGCTCAACTATGGTCCTAGGTTTGATCTTGGTTTGGTGTGCTAATGTGTTTTTTATTTTTTACTTCAAATTCTTTTCTTGATTTTGTGCTCTAGACAATGATTCCCACGATCAATTCCTTTCGCTTTCTCTGGAGCACTTAACAGAGGAATGCAATATTTAGGAGGTTGTCATATATGAGTTTTGGGTTGAGGCTGATGATTGGTTGCGTTCTTGAGCTGATTTTTTATTCTTGGCTTTTTTAAAAAGTTCTGTATAAACCATTTATTTGATGATGATTAGATTTCTGTTATTTTTTCTTACGTATGGTTAGTCAGGGGTTTCTCATCACTGTACTACAAAGAGAAGGGTACACAGTTAAACCCCCCCCCCCCCCCCCCCCCCCAAACAAAAAAAAAAAAAAAAAAAGAAAAGAAAAAAGAAAGGAAAAGAAAAAGAATTTTTCTCACCTCCTCTTGCATTGGTTACTGAAAAAGTTAAATAATTTGTATGCCATTGCGGAGCGTGTGGTGAAATAAGTCATCAGATTCAATGTGTCTAAAACACATAACTTGTAACCATCCATAAACCGTGGAATTGGTCTCCCAGATTAGTTGGTCCAGTGGACCGGATACCAAGTTATCAAAAAAAAAAATCATTTTTTTTTTGGATAAATAAAGAACAAATATTATTAAGAAAGCATAAAGATAGTGCAAAGAACCCAAGAATTACAATCAATGAATAAAATAAAGACTCAATGAAATCCAAAACAGTAAATAAATTCGGATTCACAGTCCCCGACACTTATCTATGCAAAACTACTAATAACTTGTTTTCTGACAAAGGACCAAAGCCGCTAACCCTTAAACCTCCGTCAACTCTACTCAAACCACACCAGCCACATTAGGCATAAAGGAGCCAACAACCAAGCCCTTTGCCGCCTCTTCCCTATCCTACCTCCTCTCCAACTAGCCAACACCTCCTTCACCGTCCCTTGTTGAACTCATACCAAATTGAACACACCAAAAAAAATCTCCATAATTGAAACGTCACTGGACAATGAAGAAGAAGATGCGACACATACTCCTCATCATGACGACATAAACAAAACTAATTAACCAAAACATGGCAATGACGAATCAAATTATCCAAAGTCAAAATATGGCCATGCACAGTTGACCAAACAAAAAGCGCCACTTTAGATGGCACCCCAAAAACCCAAATCCCTTGCCAAGAGAAAGAAACATCCCTGGCCCCACGTGGGCCCGATATAATGAAGACACAAAGAACATCCCTTTGGCCCCCTTACATCTCCACCTCAACCCATCCGCACCCACCCTACCAACCCTCAAACCATATAACTCAGCCAAAAGATTCATCAGTTGATCAACCTCCCAATCAACTGGCTTGCGAAGCTTTACATCCCACTCCATCCTATCATCCACAACAGACAATAGGAAGGAACCTCAGCATTTTGACACTTTGCAATCTAGAACACCAATGGAAACTGAGAATCCAAACTCCACCTTCCATACCACCAATTTGTCCAAAACCTCACCCAAGCACCACAACCCACACTAAAACTAACACACCTCCAAAACACCCCCCTCCCAAGCCATACCCTTCCACAAACCCCTCCCATGAGAACTCCTCACCTCCCCAGAACACCAACCCCCCCAACCCAATACTGTATGTAGCCACCACCAACCTCCGTCACAAACGATCCACTTCCCCGTACAAACCTCCACAACCACTTCCCCAACAAAGCCCTATTAAACAACACTAAATTCCGAAACCCCAATCCTCCCTCCTCCTTGGGCCTACACACCGTCTTCCAATCTAGTAAGTGATACTTAAAAACCCCCCACCCACCCCCCGCCCCCCAAAAAAAAAAGGAAAATCCCATTGCAATTTCTCCAATTGACGGGCCGCCAAAACAGGAATAGCATGTAACGACATAAAATAAGTTGGAATACTCCAGCAACTAAAATATTAATTTTTCATGGGATTATTACGATTAAGTCTATTCATGATGAAGTTATTATTGCTAACTCCATTAAATGAATAAAATTCTCTTAAAGTCTATGTATGAGAACTTATTTATTGATAAGTCAAAACATAGATAAAAAGTTATTTTTACCCATCGTCATCTCTCCCTTCTCCATTGTAGTGTTTCCTCACTCTCACCCACGCCATAACCTCCTATCCCTCCCCTAAATACATGGTTTTGCTACGTTTGGCAGCGTCTTTTCTTTTTAAAACTGTTAATCAACCTCAAGTCAATGAAATGTTATATGGGTGAATAATGGATATGGATATCCAGAAATTATATATATTCAAAATAAAAGAAAAATCAAAGCATTATACAGAAACCATATATATATGGATATATGCATGTATAGAGAGAATGAGAATGGGAGAGTAAAGAGGGAAATAAATGGAAACTGGGTTGTATGGATTTGCTACAGCAAGAGAGGGAGAGCTGCTGCCGGTAACAAGGGAGGGATTAGGGCAGTAGTAAAGGTGACGGGATGTATATGGCCAAAAACTGACCCATTTTTATTTTTGACTAATTAGTAAGTGTTTTCCATAGACTTTAAAAGAAAATTTTAAATTTGATAGAATTAATTAAAATAAATCAACTGTTTATTGACCTAAGTGTAATAATCCCCGTTTTTCATTTGTTTTAAGCAACCAGTGAGGTATGCTAGTTGTTATACTTGCAACAATGAAAAAGGGGTAATGTATTATTTGAATTAATGCTTCATTGAGGCTATCCATAATGAGGCTGTTGCATTATATTGAACTTTCTGTATGAGCAGTGTCACTTTTGAAATTAATCAGTCTATGCTTGAAGGCAAGATGAGATTTACATGTTAAAGAATTCCTTCAGGGTGATGGAAGGCAAAAACATGTTGGCCGGATCTTGGAATTTTTTAAAACAACAGATGGCGATAATTATTTCAGGGTTCAGTGGTTTTATAAAGCTGAAGATACGGTGAGCACGTGGATTTTGTTAAATTTTCCTTCATGCCATATAAGTTATAACTTTGCCAAAATAATTTATTATTATTTATTTGTTTATTTTTTCTTTTTTCCACAGGTTATGAAAGATGAAGCTGCTTTCCATGACAAGAAACGTTTATTCTATTCTACTTTACTGAATGATAATTTATTAGATTGCATTATTTCAAAAGTCAGTGTCGTTCAAATAGCTCCAACGGTATGCAGTATAAGTTTGTAGTTCTTGAATAAATGCCTTTATTTATGCCTCATCTATTTATTTTTCTCAGAAGTCTTGCAGGCATTTTCCTTATCCATGCACCCTTTTGTTAATGTCCCATGCCATATGGTTGTGTTCATGATTTCGTGATTTGCAGCTAGGTTTGCAACCATACTCTGTTCCACCATCTGACTTTTATTATGATATGGAGTACTGCGTGGAATATTCAACATTTCGCACCTTAATGACCAGTAAGAGTTTTAATAGTGTTTATGGCATTAGTCTGTGACATAAACAGTGCTAGCATTTCCTAGTGATCGTATTTTGTACTATTCTTATTTCCTTAGGATCTATTAGCAGTCCCTAAAAATAATAAGTTTAACTCCTTGTTTTTTTTCTCTGTATGTTTGCATTCTTTCCTTTTTTCTTTCTATATATTATATTTGTGATATTTCCTTGGCTATGGGTTTATAAAAAATGCTAGCTCTTCCACAAACAAGATTAAATTGATTTCCAATTAAAATCCTTGAAACTATTTCACCAAAAGAGCAACATTCCCTCAGATGAATCTGTGCAGAGTTATGACTTACCTACATCCGATGACATTGAGGCTTTCCGTTCCCTGATCACTGCGACTCCTTTGGAGGATAAGCCCAGTTGTGAACCTTACAAAGCTGAGTTGGCATTGTTAGATCTTTACTCTGGTTGTGGTGGAATGTCAACTGGATTGTGCCTAGGTGCCAAACTTTCCAGTGTTAATCTTGTGACGGTAAAATTAAGTTTCATTGTCAATTGTTGATTTATTGTTAGCTGTTTTGTATATTCCACAGCATTAGTATCTTACTGTTAGCCATTTATTTTAGCGTTGGGCTGTTGATGCTGATAGATCTGCATGTGATAGCTTGGAACTGAATCATCCAGAAACACAAGTGAGTATTTCTTATATTGTGTTAGATCACAACCAAGTTGGTGATGTCCACTACTCTTCAGAGGCAATATCCAATACTTCTATTATTCTTTCTATAGGTTAGGAATGAAACTGCTGAAGATTTTCTAGAACTTTTGAAGGGATGGGAAAAGCTTTGCCAGTGGTATGTGTTCAATAATTTAGATAGACCATTTAAATATAGAGCAGAAGCCAAGAGAGAAGTCAAAAGCAATGTAAATTCTCCGTCTGATGTTAAGATTGCTTCTGGAGAATATGAAGTTTTGCGCCTAGTTGATATTTGTTATGGAGATCCCTGCAAGACAGGCAAGCAGGGGCTAAAATTTAAGGTACCTCCATAAGTATGACATAAGTATGTATGTAAATGTCTGTACCTCCACAAGTATGACATAAGTATGTATGTAAATGTCTGTCTGTTTCTCTCTCTCTCTCTCTCTTCAAAGAGCTTAATGTAATTCTTTTACCTTTACAAGTTCAAGATGTCTTCGTTTGTTTCAATATCTGCATGGCGAGTATAAATTCAGTAAATAAAGTTATTTAAGTAGTTGTCAAGACAATTTATTTTACTGCTATACATGATGATATATATATATATATATATTATTGGGTACTGGTGAACTGATGATCTTTGCTATCATCTTTGCATTTGTTTGTCCTTCATGTGGCAAAAGATTAGCATATGTCTTGTTTACAATCAAATATTATAACAAAGGCGTCTCATTAAATCTCCCTATAGTAAACTTCACTTTATATTCCTTGTGCTTGTTTGAACCTTTTGTTTGTTAAAGATGATTTTCACTTATAGTTATTTTATTAGGTTCGCTGGAAGGGATATAGTTCCGGTGACGATACCTGGGAACCAATTGAAGGATTGAGGTTAACACTTGCTATCTTTGGATAATAAAAAGAACAAGAACAATGACTAATGACGATGACAGTAATGGCATGAGAATAACAGCAATGACAACACAAAAAAGAAACTATTTTTAACTTGTTAATGTGATTGTTGTTCTTTTTTCTTGTCATCATCACTGTTATTATTGTTCTTGGTTGGTGATTTGGTGTGTTGTTACTTACAAAAATGTATTTGTCTCAGTAATTGCCAAGAACGAATACAAGATTTTGTTCAAAGTGGAATTAAACATAAAATCTTGCCACTTCCAGTAAGTTTCTTTTTCTAGTTTTATGTACTTGAAGCTGATTAGAGTTAGAGTATTCACTTTATTTTAAATTTGTTGGCTTTAGTGTCTAATTTTCCCCAAATGGATTAATATAATCCAGGGTGATGTTGATGTGCTCTGTGGAGGCCCTCCATGCCAAGGAATTAGTGGATATAATCGCTTTAGAAATGTTGATGCTCCATTGGATGATGAAAGAAATCGTCAAATAGTTTTCTTTATGGACATTGTGAAGTTCTTAAGGCCTAAGTATGTCTTGATGGAAAATGTTGCCGACATTTTAAGGTTTGATAAAGGTTCTCTTGCAAGATATGCATTAAGTCGTCTGGTACATATGAACTACCAAGCAAGGCTTGGAACTATAGCTGCCGGCTGTTATGGTCTTCCACAATTTCGGTTGCGTGTTTTCTTGTGGGGTGCTCTTCCTACTGAGGTGATTGTCCTCTCATTGTGTCTCAGATTAAATAAATGAACTCAACACCTCACCCCCTTTCCTGTGATAATCAATTGGTACGAAAAATAAAGCACTTTGAAAATGCTATGCATTACAGTAATGAACAATAGCATTTTGCAATGCTGTTCATCTAAAGGCAATGTTGAAACTAACTAATAAACTTGTTTGAATGGTACATAATATTGAATTTAGTGATTTTTTTTCCACTTGGTGTACAAGCAAGCACTTCATGGGTGTCTTTTGTCTTGCAGAAACTACCCCAATTTCCACTTCCTACACATGATGTTGTAGTTAGATATGGGTCACCATCTGAGTTTGAGGTAATACTTTAACTTGGATGGGCAAATTGGATTTTCTGGTCCTGTTTTTATTTTTTATCTTTAAATGCACAACAATCTTCATGTTGCAGAGAAATATTGTAGCATATGATGCAGGCGAACCTCGCGAACTTGAAGAAGCTGTCCTTCTCCGTGATGCCATCTCTGATCTTCCAGCTGTATTCTCATCACATTTAATTTTAGTTGGTTTGCTGTTTTATACAATTTCACTATTTTCTCATCTAAATTTATACTTCAGGTTACAAACCATGAAACTCGTGAGCAGATTACATACGAAATGCCTCCAGAAACAGAATTTCAAAAATATATAAGGTTAACCAAAGATGGTAATGAAATTATCTTTTAAATGCAGAATGCCAATCTAATCTTGACATTGTGGTTCTTAAACTGAAGTTTGAATATTCTGCTGTAGTACAGCTTCCTGTTGTGGACAATTGCTTTTGACTTTGGTAGTTGTTTTTGTGATACATTAATGTGGACTGATTTAATTGTCATATGCAACCTGGATGATGCAGTTACCATTGATATTGTCTTAAAGTTGGAAAATTTCAGAACTAAGGCCATTATCGTTCATCTAATCTTCCCATTTTTGTGCGTGTTACGTAGCTGATCTAATGGATTTAGTTGTAGTGTTTCTGCTTTGTATGAATGAGGTGCAATTGAAAAATATAGCCATGTCTTGCTATCCTTAGACATGCGCTTTAGATGGATCCGACACCCTAGAAACATACGATGCATCCAACCCCCTTCTCGAATCCATGTAACATTGCTATCATAACAGCCACTACTGACTGTAGGAAGGTGCATCTGTGAACTCAGTAAATGAATGGATTATTTTTAAAATTTCAAGGAGCAATGACAACCACATACTCTGCTACTTTACCAG
Source organism: Camellia japonica (assembly GCA_030407325.1). Lineage (NCBI taxonomy): Eukaryota > Viridiplantae > Streptophyta > Magnoliopsida > Ericales > Theaceae > Camellia > Camellia japonica. Next base: position 114,266,864 of record JAPPVO010000013.1, on the reverse strand, counting down.
ATTCAACTCTAATTATGATATTCATTTGATATATAATGTCTTTCATTTGGTAGAATGCATAGGGTTTCACTTAATTAATTAAAGCCACACCACAGCTTTCTCTGTGTTAGGACTTCAATAGGTGAGTGTTTGTTAAATCACTTGTATATAGGTTCTTAGTTTATATTAATGCTGCTTTTTGTTTGTGGGGAATCTATATTCTGCAATAATTTACACGTTCCTTCAAAATGAGATGACTGAGCTGCTGTATTGTGCATAGATTATATACAACCCTTTTGTATTTCCACATACGTAATATGCATTGGAAGACATAGAGAGATTGTGGAGCTCCTTATTGACCAATATATTTCTTTTTTTTTTTCCTGATTTGTCTAGAGATGATGGAATTTGCTAAAAAGGGAGTTATAGGTGCAAAAAAGCCTATATTATATGACCATCAGCCTTATCAATTGTCTGAGAATGATTATTTACGAGTTTGTCAGATTCCACACAAAAAGGTTTGATTAATTTTTTTACATCAATGCTTGAGCTTTTAGGCCTCTTTTGATTCTTTATTTATTAATTTTTCAGGGTGCGAATTTTAGAGACTTCCCTGGCTTGGTTGTTGGAAGTGATAATGTGGTTCGTCGGGATCCAACAAAGGAGCAAACGATGTTACCGTCTGGAAAGCCAATGGTGAGCAATTTGTTGTTTTTCTTTAGAAAGAGGATGCTATCATTGGCATTTTACTTTCTATTCCATGCAAAACTAAATGTGAAGTCTCTCTGGTAAAGCAAGTGTTTCACTGACAAAAAGAAAATATTACAAGATAGCTCCAGACATGTACCTTAGTTACTTACAGCTTGTAGGGGCACAAACTTTGAACGAGAGAACAAACAGGACCCAACCTAGCCTAAAATAAAAAACCAGTCACAAGGTAGAGTGGGAGAGAAGGGCGGACTTGGCGTAGCGGTAAAGCTACCCCTTGGTGACCTGGTGGTCACAGGTTCGAGTCGTGCAAACAGCCTCTCTGTTTGCAGGAGTAAGGCTGCGTACATCAACCCTTCCCCAGGCCCTGCTTAAGCAGGAGTTTCGTGCACTGGGTACGCCCTTAAGGTAGAGTGGGAGAACAGAACAAACACGGCAAATGAATAATAACAAACAGCAACCACAATACCCTGCTATAAATGGCTTCACACACTACACCAACATGCGATGTGGCCTACTTATTGCGATGTAGCAGTTGGGCATCAAACAATCTCATAACACCATGCATGAAATGGTTGCCAACTTAAAGATGCACACTCAAGCTAAGCAAAACCACCTGACACATGTACCCATCAAAATCAGAGTCTCACACTAGTGTGCACTCAACTATGCAATATAGTTGTTTATAGCTGCACTGTAAATTAAATCAAACCAAACCAAGATTCAAGTCCCATCAAATGGGATCGGCTGTATGAATCCTTTTTCTCCACTTGACTCTATAAAATTTGAAATGTGGAAAATTGATCGAAAGTATATAATGGGCGTGGAAAATTGCTGAAATGTATTAAAAAGAAATGTGCCAGAGCTGAATATTGGCCTTTATGAAATGGGAGCATTGTTGTTCTGTCTCTTGCTAAAACGAGCAGTTGATTAGAACAGGTTGGGGTTAATGATACTAATCAAAATTGTCTTTTGTTTACTTATAGGTACCAGAATACGTCCTCACTGTTGAAGAAGGGAAATCTAGAAGGTGTGTTGCTTTTTTTTAAAATCCTTTCTGATATTTATGTTTGTGCTCTAACTGATCAAAGTTTTGGGTATATTGACAGACCATTTGCAAGATTATGGTGGGATGAGACAGTGGCAACTGTAATTACTTTTCCTTATGTTCGCTGTCAGGTACTTTCTTGCTAGTGCTTTTCTTTTTAATTAAATTGAAGGAATTATACAAAGCAAGAAACACTTATCTGTAAATATTTTTTTTTAGGCAATATTACATCCAGATCAGGACCGAGTCCTCACTATCCGAGAATGTGCAAGGTTGCAAGGCTTCCCTGATTTTTATAGGTTCTGTGGGTCAGTTAAACAAAGGTATGAATATTTATCTTCCAAGAGAAATAGGGTTGATGTTGGACTCTTTTTCAATCCTTTAACAAATCTTTTGGGATTTTCTTTTGAACAAAAATTTTGTAATAATTATATGCGACTTGACACATGCTCTGTGAATGTAAAATGATAAAATGAAAGGTGGTTCAATAGGTTGTTCGGTAACAAAGTTGTGCCAACTTCTCGGTGTTTATTTGCTTTCAGCTGGAATAACTACAGGGTGAAAGCAAAGAACATCCAAAAGTTCATAGGCTAAGCTTTCTCCCACATAAAAAGTGCAAAACAAAACATGATGACATATTTGGTATTTAGCCTTTTGGTTTTGCATCCCTTTCTCATATACAGTCATTGATTGAGCAAAATGGCCAAAAAAAAAAAAAAAAAAAAAAAAAAAAAAAAATCAACATTACTTGATTGGGACACAAGTCTTAGTTTGGTTTGGTTGAGTTCTGCAACAGTTAGTTATTTATGGTTTTTGCAGGTACCGTCAAGTTGGAAATGCTGTAGCTGTTCCTGTTGCACGAGCCTTAGGATATGCCCTGGGAATGGCCTTTCGAAAGCGTGGTGGGAATGAACCACTCATGACCCTACCTCCCAAGTTTGCCATCCAACGATTTCCAACTGACGAAATTCTTCTACCATGAACACATTAATATTTATTGTATTCAATTCATTGCCATAATGTGACAGTGATAAACATCAAACCCTGTCATTGTTGAACTGTCTGCATAATTTTCAAATTTACCTTTTCATGAATATGGTTCAATGTTGTGTAAATTTATGTACTCTGGTCATCCAAGCAGCACAATGGTCTGCTTCCCATTGTCTTAGCCGTTTTAAATGAGAGAAATGTTATTTGTTACAGAATTTGTTTCACTTATTTTACATTCTGTGTATTCATGTCATAAAAATATGTTGGCGTGACCTTGCATCATTGTTTCTGTGTTAGAAGTTTAAAATCACGTCATACTTGGAGAAGTTATGGTAGAGTAGAATAGAGTGGTAAATGTTTTTGTGATGAATATAAAAGTTTTACATTCGAATTCCATCAATGAGATGATGACTATGAATATAATTGTACGCATCCGTTGGTATATTAATTAATGTATTAACGGATGATGTGATATAATTTTAGAAGTTTTAAGTCTTTGTACTTTGTATAATAAGTGAGATTTATAGTTTTGAAGTGATAATATCATAATATAGTAATTGGTGCATGTAGTATCATAGGGTGTGTTTGATTGGACGGACTGGAAAAGGGGGGATTAGAATCCATCGGACTTGAGTCCTGGGATTGGAATCCCCCGGACTATTTGGTTGGATTGGATATGTATCCTGTGTTTGTTTTTTCATGGGATTAGATGTCCGGACTGTGAATCCCCCGGACTATTTTTAGTGAATCTAACGTTTGGTTGGACGGACTGGATAGAATAAATGAACAAATGACTATTTTACCCTTTTTTAATTGTTTACTAAGTAATAGCAATATTAAACATATCTTTAATATTTTAATTATTTTTAGTTATATTAAATAAAAAATTATTTTATTTTATTTTTTACACAATTAAATAAATTTATTTTTTTAAAATAAATAAATAATAAATAAAATATCAATAAAAATATATATTATTTTTTTTAATTAAGATTTTAAATAAATTTGTTTAAAAAAAAATAATAATCAAAAAATGAAATTAAATAAAACATCTATTAAATTTAAATAATGAAATTAAATAAAACATAAACAAAATTTTAAAATAAAACATCAATAAAATATCCATAAAAAATTATTTCAAAAAATTAAATAAATAAAACATCAATAAAAAGTTAAATAAAATTATTTTATTTTTAAATTGAGACATTTAAATTTTATTGAATTTTATTAAATATAATACATAATTAAATAGTAGAGAGTCAAAATTGTCATTTCATCATCTAATCCAAACAGTGATTAGTCCCCCACTTTCTGTCCCACACCCCCCCAGGATAGGATAGTCCCCCATATGGGGGACATGGAGTCCGGCCGGACATGGAGTCCGCCGGACTAAAAAAAAATCAAACGGCGGATAAGGAACACTATTTGGACTCAAGTCCAAATAGTGGATAGTCCCCCCCCAATCCCCCCAATCAAACAAGGCCATAGTGTGTTGCAATAATTCTCTAATGTTGTGTTTGGTTGGAGATTTGATGAGGGATTTTAATAGGGAAATGGAAAACATAAGTAAAATGAGAATAAAATATATTTATATTTTATTAGTTTCACATATCTTTTTTCTTATTTTTTTTAAATTGTGTTTTAAATCTTTTAACTAAACACAGTATAGATGTAATCCAAATTTTCTATATTTGGAAAATGATTTACAAATGTTTTATACAAAAAAGAAGAAAGTAATTCATACCTAACAGTTATGAGAAATATTACAATAAAGGGCAAATTACACAAATAGTCCCTATAGTTTGGGGCTTGTATCACTTTGGTCCCTGACTTTTCAATTGTGACACATTTGACCCTGAATTTTGAATATTGTTCCAAATAAGGACAATTGAATATATAATTAGATTTTTCAAGGGTAAAATTGTCAATTTGATAAAATATAAACTAATTTGACAAAAATAAATGTCAAACAAACATTTTTGAATTTTTAAAAATTATTTCTACCTACTAGAAATAAAATTATGTAAAATTGATAAATTTTTTAGACATTTATTTTTTTTTTACCAAATTAATTTTTATTATATGTTTGGATGATGATCATATAAAATTAATTTTAAAAAATTAATCATGTAATTTTTATTAATTTTACATAATTTTATCATTGGTAGATAAAAATAATTTTTAAAAAATCAAAAATATTTTTTTGACATTTATTTTTGTGAAATTAGTTTATATTTTATCAAATTGACTATTTTACCCTTAAAAAATCTAATAATATTTTCAATTGTCCTTATTTGGAACAAGATTCAAAATTCAGGGTCAAATGTGTCACAATTGAAAAGTCAGGGACCAAAGTGACACAAGTCCCAAAGTATAGGGACTATTAGTGTAATTAACCCTACAATAAAATATGGGCTAACAGTTATGAGAAATATTACAATAAAATATGGGCTAATGTAGACAGAGAATTTTGTTAATTTAAAAAAAAAAAACTTTCTATATATATACAGTGGTTGACCCGATTAGAGCGTCGGAGTCCGGTCCTTTAAAAAATAACCAAGATCCGAACCCGATAACCTGATTTAAAGAACAAACCAGTTCCAAATTCCAATCCCCCTAAACCCTTCTCATAGGGTTTAAGCTCGGCGCATTTTCTAACCTTCCAAACACCTCACAACAAAACTCCCAATTCTCTGCAATTCACTCTCTTCCCCATCAATGGCCATTCTCACCAGGCTCTTGCTATCGAGAAACACAACCCAAATTCTCTGCCAATCACTCCAACCTCGTTTTCCCACTGATTCTCCCGCTGTTTCCCAATTCCTCAGAAGCCTACATACCTTCGTCTCCGGAGAATTCCAATTCGATTCCCACAAATTCCGTCATGAAAATTCTAGGGCCATGTCCTCCGCACCCAACTACGAGCCTGAAGACTCGGCTGCATCCCTCGCTGCCGCACTGAACCTCGATAATCGCGTCCCAGCTACCATCATCACCGGCTTTCTCGGCTCTGGAAAGGTCTGAGTTTTTTTCCTTGATTTATGGTTGCTTTTGAGATTCTGGAATTATGAATTCAAATTTGTGTTTGGTTGATGCGAAAATTGGGAAATGAAAAAGGAATGGTTTTTAGAAATATATATATTTTTTCGCTGTTGCAGGTCTTTTTGCTTAACAAAGGACTTCTTTTGAATTTAGTATGTTGATATCTTGTGTTCCTACTTTCTCAAATAAAGTTTTTTCATATGGCAGACCACTCTGTTGAATCATATCCTCACAGCTCAACATGGAAAACGGATTGCTGTCATTGAAAATGAGGTACCGGGTTTATCTGTATTCAAACTCAAAATTTGTGGATGTGGAGTACTTATAATTGTTGATCTCCCAAGATTCCCCCTCTCCTTTTGAGAATTACTGTATCTTTGATTATGGGAAACTCATTCATGAGTGTAAGTATAAAACTTTACATCTACACATTTTCTTGCAAAATCATTGATGAGAAAATATTTAACAACTTTTGCCCTGTTGACTGCTTGAAAGGAAGAAGAAAAGAGAAAGGAAAACCCATTTCATATGCAAAACAGTTTCTCTATTGAAAAGACAAGGGATAGGGAATTGACGATTAGTTTTATGTATTTTTTTCAAGCTGTGACTGTGCCGACGAAACTTGGTAGTCCATAGGAACTCCAAAAATCTTTAAAAGAAGTTAAGATTCAGTTTTGTGTAACTGCATTTTTTGAAGCTAAGGGTGTTTGGCGCTTTGTTGCTGAAGCTTTAAAGGAGCTACAACTGAGGAGCCACTTAACCACTCCAGATCCACTTCAACAAAATCCCATAGTGTCCACATGGTTTTCCCCATGGAGAAAAACAATAGAATTTGGAACTAGCCAAAGATACAGCTTTTAGTGATTTGTTGCCTGTATAATAATGGGCACCAATGCACTATCTAGCCACTGGGAGATGGTGTCATGGGCAATGGTTCCATTCACCCAGCTGGGGAAAGAAAAAGAAGATGCTCTTGTGAGTTGTGATTATTTACTTTTGTAAGAGGGGTTAACTTGAGCCCATTAAATTAATTGGATCCAATCGGAGCCCAATTAGAAATCCCAAAAATTAATGGGTCTAGAGAAATTATTGTCAAATGGACCCAAGTGAAGTCTATTGAATGGGCTCACAAGAAAGTCAACAAATTGGGTCGAGGAGGACCCATCAAGCATATATCTCTAACAAAAGCCCAACAAGTTCATCCGAGGAGGCCCAGATCATACGGGTGTCTGGGGAGGTTAACTGTTGCTTTCAAAAGAGATGAAACCCTCGGAGGAGATTCATTCTCCGAGATATTTGCTTAGTCTTGAAAGGGTTTAGAACCATGAACCTAGAGACCTATTTGAGCTTGGACTCGAAAGGGTTCGGATCCACGAACTTAGAGATCCGAAACATTTGGCTTCGAATGGATTCGATTCAATTTAAAAGCCGCTCCGTTAATGAGTCTCAGAACACTTGCGGGTTTGGAGCTTTCTGGGATCGACACATCAGAACCATGGGCGTGACGGAGTCCGAACAAAGGACCCGATCTCGAGGACCGTGAGTGGAGATAAATTCACTCTTCGGTTAAATTAACCTATATCTGGGTCGAGGTGGCACGATCTAGGGGGTCCTTGAGACTAGGGAAATATTTGCGGCAGGTAGGGCTGTGCACAATACCGCCAAAACCGCACTGAATCGCTCCGAACCGCACATTTTTTCAACTCTGGCAGGCGGGTGGGAGTTACAGAAATGGCGGGTTGGCGCGGGTGGCGGTTTGAAAATCCCAACCCGCTGAGCAAACCGACCCGACCCGCCAAGCAATTGTGTAATCAAACTTGACCCTTCTGCTATGCTATATACAAATCTAGCAACAATGTTTTCAAAACCGGACCGGTGAGCGAACCGGAAAAGGGACCGGGTGGACGGGTCATCGGTTCAACTGTTGAGTCAAAGCGGTCGAACCGTGACGTCATAATTAATATTATATAATTAAAAAATATAATTATAAATTATAAATAAATAAAAATATATATAAATAATCAAATAAAAATAAAAATTGTTGTATAGTATTTATTAATAATATTTAATAAAGTCATAATTGATAAAAAAAAGTCACTTATTTCAAAGAAATTAAATTTTTTAAACATTCCCTCTAAATAAATTGATTGATTGCTAGATTTAATTTTGGAGGAAAATGAAATTTTCAACTCTCCCTCTAATTAATATGTTTCAAATAATTTGATTGAATCCCACATAGAATTTTGTAGGTTCTCTTTGAAAAATCTTTTCCTATAAATAGGAATAGACTTTCATAATCTCCTCAAGCTTTCAAGTTTCAATGAGACTCTTCCTTATGAGAGGAGACTCTTGAAATAAGAATTTTTAGTCAAAATTTTGAAATATATTATATATATATATATAAATATATAAGAAAGAAAGAAAAGAAAGAAAGAAAAAAAAAAAAAAGTAAAACCCAAAAAAAAAAAAAAAAAAAAAAAAGAGGACCGGTTTTGGCCGGTTCGACCAGTGGGTCACCGGTTTTTCCCGGTTTTGGCCCCAATCCGGGTTTAGGGGGTTGATCGGACCGGAACAAGGCCCGGTTCCCGGTTCAACCGGTCCGACCGGCCAGTTCGGTCCAGGTCTGAGAACAATGTCCAGCAACCATTAGATTACATCTACCATACTAAATGTTGACATACTCACACACAGAATAATTTCTCAATTAAACCTAATTGACCCCCAAACATCTCATTTCATTCATCATCGTCGCGCCATTGCTCTCCATTGTTGTTCCTCTTCCTTACCTTTAGATTGGCGTTGCCATAGCGTTTCTATCACTACTGTTTGCCTCACTGCCGCCGCTTTCTCCTCACCGCCGTTGCTCTCTGCTCGTCATCGATACGTGGCTCTTTGCTCTCTCTCTCTATCTCTCTCTCTCTCTATATATATATAACTACTAACAGTTTGCTTTGTATGTATGCCATATAATTGCTCTCTGTTCATGTTTTTCATTCATTCTTTTTTTTTATAATTTTTTTATTTATTTAAAACCCATATTGATAATTTTTATTTATTTATTTTATTTGTTTGGGATTCACAAATCTTCTCATAATAACATTCTAATAAATTTTCCATACATTCAATAAATGGAGTAATGTTGAGTTTGATGATTAGATTAACTTATGAATTTTTAGATTGTTTGTGGACTCTGATGATTAGATTTAACTTTTGAGAACGTTTTTTAGAATTATGTTGGATGTTGGATGTTGGATGATGTTATTTTTTAGTATTTATTGCCTTGTTAAATTATTATTGTATAATTTATTTGGATTGTTAGATTTTTAGTTTACTAGTTTGTTAATGGTGGTGTTTGGGAAGCAAGTTCCTAAATTTTTTTCTCATTTTTTCCACTAAAAGACAAAAGTTTTGCAAAACCAAAAAAAACACATCCAAACAAAATATCACATCCAACCCCATAATCATTTCACTTTTTCTCTCACAAACATCACATCCAACCACATAAAAACCCAACTATCTTCCCAAACACAAAATTTTTTTATCTCATAAAAACCTACATCTAATAAAATCTACATAAAAACTCACTTCCCAAACACCATCAATGTTTAATGTTATATTAGATGAATATTTTAATTTTGACTATTTTAGTTAATTTATAAATTAGATTTTTTACTCTTTGATTCAAGTTTTGTAATTTGAATTACATTTTTTATAAACTGCCAATCCGCCCGAACCGCTAAGGCAAATCCGCCATTATTTGCCAACCGAACCGCCGGTTTTTGGTAAGAAAAATGACAATTTCTAATGACACTTTTATCAATCCGCCACCCGCCGTACAGTTTCTATTTTTCTTCTAAACTGCACCGCCTCGCACCGCGCACACCCCTAGCGGCAGGGCATTCTCTTGAACTACCCCTGACCCTTTTGCGGCAGGGCGTCTTTTGGGACTACCCCTGACTCTTTGGGATGATTGGGGATCATTGGTTAGGTGTGGCTAAGAAGAAGGGTTCGCTGAGAGGTTGATTCCTCTTCGGGATTTTTCTCATCCTCGGAGAGGTCACCTCCTTGGACAAAGTAATTAGAGAGAATATTCCCCATGTGCCTTGCACATGGGCTCCATCCTACATCATGAGGTGCCTATAAATAGCATTCACCCATAGCTTTATAAGAGAGGATTTTGGAGAGAAATTTTTTGGGAAAGAACTAACTTCCCTTCTCCATTATTCACCTTGAGAGTGAAAGTGGGAGATCCCTGAGAGAGCTTTGCCATTATTCGCTCTCTAACTACTTTGCCGTCTTTTTCACTCAATTTCTTATCTTCATCATCTTTTTGCTATTGTGTTTTTAATTGCGACCGTTGAAGAATTTAAGCCTCTCATCATTTCTAGAGAATTTGGATTTTCCGACGATCTTCGAATTTTCCGACAAGCCTTCGAATTTTCTGGCAACATTCTCGGACCCTCTCATACAACTTTGAACAAGTTTGATTGTCGATTAAGTTTGTGGAGAAAATGCACACATCATCGGCAGGGACCAATTTCTTGTTTTTCCAAAAATGAAGTTATTACTTTACTGCTGGCTAGTTCCAAATTCAAAGCTGTATCTTTGGTGATTTTCTATCTTGGTTCATTTTTTTTTTTTGCTTGTTAGGAAGGCTGACTATGCTCTGGTAGTATATATTACTTAAAACTACTTGTTTGATGGAAAGATTAGCATCATTGGAGGTGTGAAGGTAGTTGTTTTAAGGATATCTTTTAAGCAATTCTGTTGAGCATGTAGCGACTAATGACAGCTATGTGCTTTAGTATAATACTATATAAATGGTTCTGATTTTGTTCTTGGTATTACTTTGTTCTTGACTTTCTTTCTTATTTTTCTTATTGTTTATTCTATTGCAGTTTGGTGAGGTGGATATTGATGGTTCATTGGTTGCTAGTCATTCCTCTGCCAATGAAGAAATCATTATGGTTAATAATGGTTGTCTTTGTTGTACTGTGCATGGTGATCTTGTTAAAATGCTTTTTGAGTTGGTTAAGAAGAAGCGAGACAAATTTGATCACATTGTAATAGAAACAACAGGTATCTTAATTTTCTATCCAAATACGAAGGCTTTGGCATACACATCCTCTAACATTTTATTTGTCCGCAAGTTCTCATATATGTATGTATTATTTAGCCTCCCTTGTATTTGTACAAATTATAGTAGTTTTTTTTTTTTTTTAATCAGCGAAAGTCAGTTGTTAGTAGTTAGATTAACACCTATGGTTGTTAGCCTCTCCACCTTTGCAAAGTATGAAGTGCTTGCCTCCTAATTCAACCCCGTCTTAGGGAGAGTTGAACCCATGACCTCCCCTTTGGGACTAAGTCCTTAGGAGAGTCATGGTGGCCAACTAGACTAGGCCTTATAGTTGACTGCCACACTTCTATATATGGCCCCTTGAATGGGCAACCTGACTGAATCCAAAAAAGGCTTTCTATGATGGATCTTGATTTATTTAATTTAAAATTGTTTCTGCTTTGCAGTTTGTAAAAAATAATTATTTTTCATTATTCTTGTTGAAGGCATATAAACTTGAAGAAATCTGAAGATTTTGATGTTCCCCCTCAAGTTAAAGCTTTGTGGTGAATCAGTGATATGAAGTCTTTTCTGGAGGAAATAAGTTGGTTCCATTCCGTGTTTATGTTTGATAAGCGAAATATATGGATATAAAACTAGTTGAAAATACACTTGAAGTTGAAGTCGGTTTTATGACGATTAGTATTATCACATCCTAGTTGGCACTATTGGGTGATACTTAAAAGTACACTTGCTTACTCCCCTAGAGGCTGGTATTAAGGGTTTTGGTACATTTATTCATTAATGCACTTTTTGCAGGCCTTGCAAAGCCTGCTCCTGTCATCGAAACATTCTGCACTGATGAACTGGTTTCACGTTATGTGAAACTTGATGGAGTTGTTACTTTGGTTGACTCTAAGCATGTCATGCAACGTTTGAATGAGGTGAAACCAAGATTTGTGGTGAATGAGGCAGTGGAACAAATTGCTTATGCAGACCGTATTATATTGAATAAGGTAAAAGTAGATTTCTTCCACTCAACAATCAGATCCCTTACTTTCCTTTGCTCAATCTGAATCAACAATAGTGACTTATATTTGGTATCCACGTGGACACTCTGCTCGTATATTGATGCCTTTATTGCTTTTTCTTTTTTTAACCAATGTTGGCAGATAGATTTGGTGACTGAGGCTGAGTTGGAGAGTTTGACTAATCGAATTAAGGTAGGTTTTCTCTCTGTGCCTATATAGATTTGTCCTATATTTTCAATATGAACTCTGCAGTGAAGTGGGAGCCCTGGCAACTTTCTAAGTCTATGTTTAGAGAAACTGCTTTGGTCTGGTGTGAAATGTAGTAGAAAGCAGTTGCTGTCTATAGTTTTTTCGACTCCAGGAAAATAGTGCTTCTGGTAATATCCTATTTCTATGAAAGTGCATAGTTTATGATTATGTCCAAACACACATATACAACTTTTTGAGCACAAATAGTTCAAAATATTTATCAATCTATATTCATGTAATGTGTCAACTGGCTGATGAAAGTCTCTCTGTTTGCCTATCCAAGAAAAGGGGGAAAAAATGTTTGTACTGTAAATGGGCTATTAAAAAGAAGTACAATAAAATTTCAATTATGAAGTATAGTACACGTGTCCAGCAGTGATACTTGTTGGACTTGTGCTGACAAGCATTAGATACATCCAAACATATTCTAATTTTTAGAACTTTTAAAAATTGGACATCCTTCAAACACAAACGGGGCATGCATGCCTATTGCCTGGACAACTATGAGAAACTTCTAGGGCCTTCGCACAAGATTAAATGAACCAATTCTCCCATTTGTGTGCTTTTAATGTACAGTGATTCCTGCACCCACTTCTTTAGACATGCTATTCATTTTACAACTTCTGGATTTTTGGTGCTCTTTCCAACATATCAATGGGATGGCACAAATAAAGCTTACTAAATATGGTGTTGTTGACATGGACTTTGTTTTGGGAGTGGGTGGTTATGATCTTGAAAGGTGATTGTGATCTTTCGTTTTCATTCTTATTTTAGTAAAAAAGAAAAGAAGGAAGTTTATGCATAGCTGTTTTCTCCGTTGCCTTATGTGGTCAGCAAAGACAAATTTTATGCATATTTATCCATTTCATTAGTGTAGTGTGAAATCATATTGTTTGACATGTAAACATAAATTGGGTGTTGCAGAATTGATTCAGAAGTCCAGTTAGACAGTTCTCCTTGTCCTACACATCAACATGACAGTGGGCATGGTATCACCTTCTATTTTGAAATTATTCCTCTCTATCACTCTCTCTCTCTCTCTCTCTCTCTCTCTCTCCAATTATTATTATTATTATTTTTTGAGGGGTGGTATCATCTTCATTCTTCCTTCTGATTTTGAAAAAAGAATGGGAGTAATACATGTTTTAAAATATTCATGTTGAATGCAGATCTATTCTAAACATTGAGTTTTTTTGTTACAGAGATGTCTGCTGCATCTCATGTTGGCTGCATATCCTGCAAGTTTATGTGCAATTTGAATCTCTCTTGTAGTCCTCATTATGTTTGTTTTGTGAATTTTTGGTGGGCTTTGGTTAAACACATTTCATTTTGAGTACATACAGACTACAGTACCTTGACTATTGTTATTTTGCTCCCCCTCCAGTATCAAGTAAGGTAGTGGGTGGGACATTATTATTTCCATTGCCCTGTATGTTCAAGACTGTAGGACTAATGGTAAATACGTTCCTTGTGGTATTATTATCAGTATTACCGTCTGTAACATTTTCTCACAATTTTTAATACGGTGAGGCGAACTGGGTAAGTGTACTTTGTATTGATTAAAATATTTTTGACTGATTGTTTTGTGGTCCGAGCTTGAATTGTTGTCCTTTCAAATCAAATTACAAGAAGAGCTATTGTGCAGAATATAGATCATGATTGGAACCTTTCTGATGATTTGTTTGTTTAGGCTGTTGGTAGGGTTTTCGTAACCTTAGTGGCTGTCTAGTATTGCTTATTTACTTCCAGTTGTAATTTATTCATTAATGACTTTGTAGTAAATTATCAAGTCGTACTATACAATCTGGAATGAGTTTCTAGAGACAGAATTCCAGTTCTCATATATTTTATCGACTCATTTTTGGTTTATTTCTTCTCAACAGAACACCACAAAGGACATCATCATGACCATAAACATGATCATCATGACCATAAACATGATTCTGCTGTCTCCAGTGTCAGTATTGTTTCTGAGGATACACTTGATCTTGACGAGGTAAGAAGTACTATCAGGATTGTTAAATAGTTGTTAAATGTTTACTGAACATTTTTATATATCTTTTCATGATTAGGTGAAACATATGTACGGCATTCTATACTCTATATGAAATCAAATTAATTCCTGTTTTTTGGTGGCTCTCTTTTTGAGTTTGCTGTTAAATAGCAGAGAGCTTGTGATTGGAGAAGCATTGGAGTCCATGTCTAGTGTTCCAAATGAGTTGTCTAGTAACTACAATTCTTTTATAGACTGGTTTAGGTTGTTTCAACTTATGCTCTAATCCATTCTGTTAGGTTGATGATTGGCTTGAACGAATAATTGAAGAAAAGGGGGACGACTTGTACAGGATGAAGGGGGTTTTATCTGTGAACGGTTCTGATGAGCGTTATGTTTTTCAGGTTCAAATCCATTCTATTGCATTGGATTTTTCACCGTCATTTTACTTGTTTACTTTGTGCCTCGAGTAGAAATCAAACTTAATCAAATGTGTCGTGTTTACTTGTTTCCTTCAGGGAGTTCAATCCATTTTGGATGGTTGCCCTGGCAAAGCTTGGGGACCTAATGAGAAGAGGATAAATAAACTTGTATTTATAGGTCGGAACTTGGACGAAACTGCACTCAGAAAAGGTTTCAAGGGTTGTGTAGTGTGAGCACAAGTTGGAATGTGACATATGAGTAAACAATGAATGAACTTCACAAATTAAGGCCATGACACTTCTAGTCATCATCAACGATGCATTTGTCTGTTTCATCCGCTGGTCTGGTCTGGCGATGAACAGAGTTAGCCGATGACTTAGTCATGTATGCACATCAAACTGTATAAATTCTCTCTCTCTCTCTCTCTCTCTCTCTATATATATATATATATATATGTAAAATTGTTGAGATTGAGCATAAAGGGAAACCATGAGTTTTATGGAAGTTCCGCTCATTCTTGTGTTATTTTTTCTCCAAATTGTATATGGTTCTTGCCCTTTTTCATCTACTTGATATCTTGTTGAGATCAAATTGAAAGATATCATTCTGTTAGTATTTGTTCACTCATCAACAAAAACCAAATTCTTGAAGCTGAGAGCTAAAAGATTTATTGTTGATCCAACCAAAGATATTGCAAATAATATTGTATATTAATTATTTTTTTATATAATATTTAGTTTATGATTAGATGTGATAAATTCATGACAATTATCTTACTAGCTTTGAAAAGAAAAATGATAATATAAAAGTTTCACCTTTCGGTTTCGGCCTGCCTTTGTTGTAGCTTCGACTTTTGTGTCCTCATCTCCCCTGCCTCCTCTTTTTCTTCTCGGATGGACCACTTCACAAAAAGTCATCCATACACATTCTCTAGTAAATATTTCAATGTTCAATCACAAAAAAAAAGAAAAAAAAAAAAAAAAAAAGTTGAAGAAATAAATATTTTGTTTTTATAAATTTAATTTAAAAATTGAGGGGGTAATTGAATTGTGTTTATCATTTAATTTCAAGTCGTTCTCAGAAGAAAAAAAGAAGAAGAGAATTTTCAAGTGATTTCTTTTCAAAGTATTGAGACATTATTAGTGTTACATTAATTTATAATTTTTTTAATTTATATTATATTTTTAAAGAAAAAATGAGAATCTCGTTTTCCTAATTTCACTGTCAAGGTTTTTAATTTCACTTTTTTTCTTTTAAAAAATAAAATAAATTGTTTTAATCATAATGAATTAGTGAGACTAAAGTACTTGATAATTATTAGTTGATCTCCAACCATTACATTTGGTTTGGTCTCAAATAATTCATAATCACTTGCGAAAGGAAAAATAGAGCAAATTGTCTCATATTTATAACTAATCCACTTTGTTCATTATGGCCAATTAAGGTGAAATTTGACAATTATTTTTTTAATTAGACATTTTAGAAGTTAAAAAAGTAGTGCTTTTATAATTATTAAAAACATATTATTGATTTTTTATTTTTATTTTTTTATAGTTTTTTAAAATTGTTTAGTAAGCCTCCGGTTGGGAAGTGGGTTGGCTTTTTGGCTTTTTTTGATTATTTGAGTCTGGGCTCAAAAGCTTGGTTTGGGAAGAACTTTTTGGCTTTTTGACTTTTTTGACTTTTTTTGTGAGAGAAGAGTGTAATGATTATGGATTGGATGTAATGTTTTGTCTGTTGTGGCTCAAATAGCCTATTCTGTCTTTTGTGACTCAAAGAGCCAAAAGAGCCCAAATGAGCTCTTCTCAAACGACACCTAAATAGACTTTTGACTTTTTTAATTAAGAAAAAAAACTAAATTTTTACAAGTTACCAAACACAATTGACCGAAGCCAAAGCTGATCAGTGTTATCAGTTATCTTTAAAAATTTTATGTGTTTTTTTTTTTATAAGTATTTTTAATTATTAAAATATGCAAAAATCATAAACTACATAAAGTCAAAATAAGATCCAATAATTAAAAATTATTATCAATTTGTTTCTCTCTTCATGGAAAGTAAAGGAAAATTATATAATATTTTCGGAGCACTACGTGTTTATATTTTAAATCAATCATTAATTATTTAGTTTTATATTATTTTCTATTCCTAACATAAATTGTGAGCTGTACCTTTCCATCAATCAAAACCTTATGAAACATCATGTGTTTATATTTCAAGAATATTGAATAATCAACCCTAACTAAGTGAATTTGTGGACGCGCCATGTGGTTCGCGAATATTCCATCTCCTGATTTTGCGGCGAATATTCCACGCTGGCATCCCACGTGTCACTCCATCCTTTTTCTCCCCTACACCCCACCCCTCTCTCCAATCGGTTTCCCCCTCTCTCCACAATCTCCATCCAACGCCCAATAACAGAACACCTCACATCTCCTCAATCCAACGGTCCAAAACGAAATCTATCACATCCTCCTGAACAATCACTCAGTCATATTTAATAGTAAATTTTTTCGGCTAATCATGTTCCTTCAGGGTGTGCTTATTTTTGAAGGATTAAGGGGTGAGATTAGACTATTAATTCCACCGGATTAATAGTTTATTGTTTGTTTTATTTTTTTTTGCTCTAGATTAATAGTTTAGTCTCACAAATATGGGACTATTCCATTCCATGGGAGAGGTGGGATAGAAATGTATCCCATGGAATTATTTTGTGAAATATTCATTTTACTCGCCATGTTATTACTTAGCAAATAATTAGAAAATGATAAAATAATCTTTTAAACATTTATAAATTATTTTTTTAGTGTTGTTAATTTAAAATTATATACTAAATAAAAAATATAAATTATAAATTTAATTTAATTGAAAATAATAAATTAAAATAATTAAAATATTATGTAAAAAATAAAATAAAATAAATTTTTATTTAATCTAATTAAAAATAATTAAAATATTAAAACTATATTTAATATTACTATTACTTAATAAATAATAAAAAAAGATAAAATAGTTATTTGAATATTATTCTTCTCCATAATATCCCAAACAAATATTAAATAATTAAAAATAATTCAACCCAGACATCTAATCCCATAATTAAACAAATATAAAATATAAATTTAATCCAATCAAATAATCACATAACAATGTACACCAGAATTTAGTCCAATGTATACGTTATCCAGTCCGTCCAAACAAACACCTTGGCCGATCTTTTCTCTTCGTGTCGTTTTTTATACACAATCGATCTCTACACACATTCTTGAATGTCTGTAAAGTTGAAATTTGATGCCAAAAACAATTTGATTTTCAGTGTTTAGATTGAAAATTTCAAGCATAAAAAAAGTTCAATTATGATCCATGCCCTTTTCAATTCAATGGTGTGTTCTTGCTTAGTTGATATTCAATTCTGATTTCTTCCCTTTACATACATCCGATCTCTAGACACATTCTTGAATGCCTGCAAGTTGAAATTTGAGGCAAAAACAGTTGATTTTGAGTGTTTTAGATTGAAATTGTGTGGGTAATTTTCTGTTCACACTGCCTATCTTAGTGATTCAGCAGTAGTAACACAGGCAGAATAGATGGCATAAATAATAACACAAAGACAAGAGGGATTTAACGTGGTTCGGCATTAAT
>JAPPVO010000013.1:113559083-113630932 GCA_030407325.1 Camellia japonica | reverse complement strand
ATGGGGTCACCACGGGCTCACTAACTAGCAAAGCCCAAAACACAAACCAACATACAGGTACATTCCCCTAACCGAGATACCAATCTCACATAACCTTGCCAATACCACGCAACTCTCGAAACCATCACATCAATCACATCCACCACGGATTCCCGTTCTCAACAAATAATCTCAAAAAGTGAACAAGGCCCACAGGCCGTCACCAGACTATCTCAATATACAGTACCAAGCAAGCAACAACCCTAGGATCATTGATTCCATTAACAACTTCTCAATACATAAAATAGAGGGTTCGAAATTCCATACATACTCCCCAATACATGAGGATTAAACAAACAATACTATGCATACATATGCGATACATAAACATGGTGCCTCTCATATCCAACAGTACACCGGTCAACAACAAAATCAATAAACATGATACACCACCGGCCACATTACAAAAAGTCCCTCTCCAGGGTAACACTATAGGGCTAACATAATAAGTCGCCCCTCGCGAGGCTCTCGAAGCCTGGCCTGCCCGTTTCTGGTACCGATAGCGTCCTCGACTGGACGGGTACGACTGAGTCTGACTAGGTTTTGAAACACTTGCAGATTCACACGCAAAGGGCAAAAACGCCTACCATGGCCCAGCTGACCACAAACAAAACAACCACCAGACCCCCTTCTCTGAGACTGGTCTGAAACCTGAACCTCCCCGGACCTCCCAATTGAAGTGTCCGAAACCCCTGGGAAGAAAAGGAACCAGCCCCTGACTGAGCATGTTTCCGCCTCCCCCCTTACTGAGCCTAGAGCGCTTAGGAACCGTAGAACTTACCAAGATGGTCTCCTCCTTAACCCCATCTCACTTCAACCATGGCCTCCACATGGCCGCTGCCTCGACTAATTATAATATCCTCCTTCCAAAAGGATCCAGCTACCTTCTCCCGAATATCAAAACACAATCGCTTTTTCAAACTCTAACAACGACGCTCCTCTGTTGCCACCAACTCTGGAGCAAACTCGACAAACTAGCAAACCGCATCTCAAACTGTGCCACAGGAGTATCATCCTGACGCAACTCCAAAAACTGATCCCTCAACCTTTCCCGAGCGGAAGGAGGGAAATACTTGGCCCAAAAGGCCCCGGTAAAAGCAACCCACGTGCTACCTACAGTATTCTTAGCATACTTCCACCAATAACTCGCATCGCCCTTCAACTGAAAAGTCGCCAAAGAAACCCTCAACTCCTCATCTTCGACTCTGAGCATATCAAGAGTCTTGGTAATCTGCTCTAACCAACTCTCTGCCTCCAACGGTTTAGCCTCCCCCACAAACTCAGGTGGGCCGGAGCGGAAAAACTCCTTAGTAAGTTTGAGAGCATGCCCGCTGCCGCCCTCAGTGCGAGCTAGGGCGTCTTGCACTGCTCTCACAATCTCACGTGCGACATCCTCGCCGACAGCCGATGCTGCAATGGCTGGTGCTAAAGGAACTGCTGTGCCCCTACCGACACTCCTACTAACCAACCGTCCTCTACTTCCTCGTGTAGACATCCTATAAAGCACAAAAGTAAAATACACTTAGTGCATAACACAATAGCCTCCTCCGAGGCACACACTACCACCAATAGGTCACAAGACACACTTAGTCTCAAAATTTACATTCCATTGCATCTAAACATCTAAACATGTAAACACATAATCGAATCAAGTCCACAAAGATAGCCACTCATCCCGAAACTCTCAAGGAATTCCTATAGAAACCACGTTGATCAGGCGTGTTTCCAAAAGGACCTCAAAGCAAGTTCACCGGCTATGAATACATCCAGGAAACTTAATCCCATGCTCACATAAATGCAACACGTAAGTCCTAACTTTCATGTTAACTATATGCAACATCCTCCCCATACGTAGTAAACCCACTGTGGTAAAAAAACCACTTCCCACGAGCCCAAAGTATTCAACCCAACCTGGCTCTGATACCAAGTTGTCACGCCCCACTTTTTATTACTCGAAGTCATCACCAAGTTCCTTAACGTAACTCAATTTCAGAGATACATGCGGAAATAAACTCAAATGTTCAACTAAAGGAATGAACAACAGTTCTCTCATTCGAATGGAAATTAAATACAACATGAGCATTCTAAACAAATTCCCTCAGGCTTACAACATTAAATAAGCAAATGAAGGGTGCAACCCTTTTTCATATATGGCGTTCCGCCTACAACAAAGAGGCCCCGTGGCCAACAAATAAGAAGATCCCAAATCTTGTAGCACATCCTGCTAAACACCTGAAAAAGATTCAACAACGTGGGATGAACATATAGTCCAGTAGGGATCTCAACATGATCCTCAACAATAACAACTTACAGATAGCTATGATCATGAACACTCATTCTCGTACTAGAATAGTAATGTGACAGTTTATACAAAATATATATATGTATGAACTTTTCTCGAAAACAACCATTACATTCATCGCTATAAGCGATTTATCTTTCTTTTCCTTTCATTAACCCCCATTCCTATTCTTTCATAACATTAACAATTACTTAGGACATAAATTCATTAAGCCCATTACTCTCTTCCGTTTTCCACACATGCAACAGATGTGCCTTTTCAAACATATTTCTAAAATGTTCAATTTTCTTCACACTTCCAAAAGACAAAAGGGCATTTCGGTTCAATCCCAATTCTATCATAACTAAACATGCATACCTTTATAAAAGGGAGATAACAACTCAACTACATGCATAAGATAAACCAATGAGGCAACTCGGCCCTCCAAAACTGTAACCAACACAATCCACAATGCTCCCAGATGCACTGAAACAATAACAACAAAACTTTGCTCTACTAGCTATGTGCGTAGTCAGCCAAAGATACACTTCTCACAACAAACTACCAGTTTACCAGGCGCTAGCTGGAAGGGTATGGTGCCTTCGATTATCAGCGCAGTCAGTTCTCCAGGCGCTAGCTGGAAGGTAACGGTACCTCTGATTCTCAGCGCATGGTATAACACCAACAGCCACAATACAACAAGGCATAATCAACATGTGTACTACATACACATAAACTAACAAGATACCAACAATGTGTTAAAGTAGATGAACACATAGGTATAATGCATACACGACAATTCAACACAACCACGTCACCCTCCACCGATGACCAAGGACAAAACCTCTAGATGCAGGTATTTAGTACATCTATTAAAAGGCTCAATTATCATGAGATTACAAACCCAACAACAACATTAACATGGTAGTTAAAGATACAACCTCCACATATATGTGTTCAACACTCAAATTACAACAATCCAATTCTCATACTTCATTCAAAAGTATCTTTTCCATTTCGCAAAACAAATTCCATTTTCTCTTGTTTTTCACAAAACCAACTCCATACCTTTTGTTTTCACAAAATCATATTTCGTGGACAATAAGACCATAACCCATTTTAATCCACTACATTCTTTTCAAAGCCATTCCAAATTAATTATGCAAATTAAGTCATAATCATTAAATTAGGGTTTTCCTCCCTCTTTTTCAATATTGATCAAAAAGAATCAATCATCTATAACAAACAACAATGACCTCATTTAAGACCCAAAATACACAAGTATTTGCCCAAAGATCAAAACCCCTCTACTAATTTATTAAATCAAATAAAAATTAGGGTTTCCTCTCCATTCAACAACAACATGCTAATTAACACTCCAATTAGCCTAAACCACAACTAATGATAATAAACCCAAATTCAACAACCAACCCAAGGTTCAACCTCATGATTTTCAACAAATCCAACATGATATAATTTTCATGCAATACAAAAACTACCACATGTCTATCTATAGATGGAGTATTGAAAAGAAACAAGGAGAATCCCTACCTCGAGCTTGGAAGAGAAGATGAGCAAAAAGGTTGAAACCTCAAAGTTGTCGAAACCAACTTCTACTTGGATCAAAACGAAGCTCTTGACGAGATCTACAATCTTTCTCAAAGGAGTAAGGCAAGAAGATGCTTCCAAGAGAGTAGATCTAAAGACTTTTGAGCAAAAAGTGGTTTTGAAGAGAGAGAGAGAGACCCACGGTTTAGAGGGAGAAAAGAGAGAAAGAAAATAAAGAAAAGAGTCAAGTGAGGGCCTATTTATAGCACTAGGTAAAATTAGAAATAAGCCCCAAGTCAACCCAAAGTATCTAGTCAAAATATCCCCAAAAAGTAGGTCCAAACCGTGAGAAAAATCTGGGAAAAAGTCGCAGGTGTCGACCCTTCACAACACAGGTGTCGACACCCAAGAAGGAATCTGGAACACCAAGTGTGACTGCACTGCAGGTGTCGACCCTTCCCTAGGCTGGTGTCGACACCAAAATGCAGTGGGTAATTTCAGAACAAGGGTCGACCCTTCCACAGTTTGGTGTCGACCCTTGCGGCCAACCAAAAGAGAAGGTGTCGACACCACCAAGACCGGTGTCGACCCCAGAACATGATTTTCAAGTTTCCAAACAACTTTTCAACACGAATGAGCATGAACGAGCAATCCTAACAAGTTTAAATCAATTTGTACACCTCCAAAACTAAGGTACAACAACAACAAAGGTTCCCAAAATAAAATAAAGGGTTCAAATACATTTACCAAAAGCTTTAAAGGGCTCAAGTGCTACATGAACGTTGAAAATTTTTAATATATTGAAAGTCAAGTTACTTATAATTCTTTATTTTCTTTTTTCAAGATATGGGATATTTGTGTGTTTTTTGATTTGGAAAACAAGAAGAATTATATTAAAATTGGGAAATTATTGGTGAAATTGATATTGATGATATTTATACTTACTAACAGAGTATGTACACCCGCCTTCCATTATTGTTTGGGATGTCCCAAAATAGTTAACCATCTTGAAAAGCCAAGAAACTAATACTATTATCATCATTTTGTTAAGTTTGAATGCATTTAATAGATGGACAACTTTGAAAATTCTTACTACACTGTTAAAGTGTAAACATATTAACTCATTTGTTTCAAATTGGGATAGGTATGAAATTAGATGCATTCTTTATTTGTTTATTTATTTTTAAATTGAATGTCTGTGTGTGTGTATGATGAGGGGCCGGTATTGTGATTTATGGGTGGAAAATTGAATTTATGAGGGTGAGGAATCATTTAGTTTGTTGATCTGAACACAGTGACAAGAGATTCAGGGAATTCTTTGGCATCACAGTAATTTATAATCTGCAAGATATCTGAGAAATTATTGAGAGGAGTTAGAATTCCATAGAGAAACTGATGGATTCGCAAAAATTCTGATTTATATCACTTGGGAGAATAGGAAAGTAGGTACTTGCAATTTGTACATGTTTGAAAAGATTTGGCAATTCTAGACATAAGGGGGAATTTTTTTTATGATATTTGCTAATATTTTGTGAGTTGATGAAAAACGCATGAAAAAATTGCGTCTTACTGTTTGGTGAAGGTGTTGGAATATAAGTGTGAGAATATAGATAACATGCTGGTTGAGAGATTGATTACCACCTTACGCATTTCCTTGGACTTGGTATAGCGATCCCGGTTTCCCTTTCCTTCATATATTGTGTTCCGGACTTGGTTCCGTGGTTGTGTTGCTGTCTCATTCTCATTTCCTTCCCTTACCCTTTGTATTTGAGTTTGGATTGTGTTGGGCAGGTTTGAAACAGGTTGGTTGTGTTTTGAAACCTAGAGTTGATTCCCAGATTTTGGCCTTCACGCTCGAACGGAGAGATTGACGCTCGAGTGGGCCCTTTGTTATTGTTTCTCCGCTCGAGCGGGAGTTTTGACGCTCGAGCGTAATTTTCCATCTCCCAGTACTTTTGTCTGCAGGTCTTCAGATGCTCAAGCGGGAGTTCTGACGCTCGAACGTGACCCTTTGTTTTTGTTCCTCCGCTCGAGCGGGGAGATTGACGCTCGAGCAGGGACCATGTCTGCAAAACTTCTGGAAATGCGTAATCTACGCTCAAGCGGCGCTTTTGACGCTCGAGCGTGAGTCTGTGTCTGACGCTCGAGCAAGGGTTTCCACGCTCGAGCGGGGCAATTTTTATATCAATCCGAGATTTCACTTTTTGGATCACTTTTTGGTTTCCCTTCTCTCTCTTACTTTTCGAAAAACACCATTGGAGACCACCTCTCTCTAAAACCTCACCTTCTCTCTTAGATTTGATCTAGTTAGGGTGATCTCCTACCCTTGAGCCTTTACAAAAAGTGTGTTGATCGTCGAGGGCTACATTTTGATCCGAGAATATTGGGTTTTGGAGCACGTTGAATTTCTTCATCTTCTTCCTTTGAGCTCCGAATTTGAGGTAGGGATTCCTACTCACTCTTATGGGTTTTGACCTAGATATTGAGCATGTGGTTTAAGTGTTTTGATTTTGGGACTTAGGGTTTCAAAATGTATAAAAGAGGGTTTTGTGATTTTGGCTCATAATATGTATTTTGGGTCTCAAAATGATGATATAGTTGTTGGTTGTTGACATTTGAACCTTTGGGTTAATATGGAGAGATGGGGAAGAAAACCCTAAATTGTGTATAAATTAATTGATATAATTAATTTGGGAAAGTTATGGATTTGTGAAATTGAGTTGAATATAATGATATTGGTTCATTATGAGTTGGAATAGTGGATTCGGATTAATAAATCGTTCACTTTTGAAAATGCGGATAATTTATCTGTTGACGCATTTATTATCTGTATAGAAATAATTGCCTTGGGCTACCGGTGGAGGGTAGTCTTGATTGTTGTAGACAATGCATGACGATTAGACAAACTAAACCTTATCAATTGAATGTGTCATAGAATATGACGGTTGAAAGAATACATTGATTTTATGTATTGATTGATTATGTATATGACCTATGTGTATATACGTTGTGTTGTGTGGGAGGAGATACGGGATGTACTCCACGGTTTAGGGGAAGATAGGGGATGGACCTCTAAACCGGATAGTGTTTGGGAGGAGATAGGGGATGGACTCCGTAGATACAGCTCATATGCTTATTTGTTGAATTGTTGATATAGCTCATATGTTTATCTGTTGAATTGTTGATATAGCTCATATGCTTATCTATCGAAGTGTTGATATAGCTAGTATACTTATCTATTGTGAAATGAGAAATGTTTAATATGAGTTACTGTCTCATATAAATTGTTGGCCAGGTTCTGAGCCGTAGTTGTGAATCGTGAATTTGATAAGAAACGGATAATGAAATGAAACATGGACACATTGTCATGTAATGAAAATGGTGTGTGAATTGATTTATATGAGTCAAACATTTATCAATTGCTAATGTCTTAGTTACTTGTAACGCCCTCAAAATAAACCCATAATATATACAATATTAACATGCATTGTGAAAAGAAAATAAAATATTATTCCATTCATCAGAGTATTCTTAAAAGAAAAACATTACATGTAATAACGAAAGTAGATGCCCTACAGGCTTACATCTTTCCAAGCCAAAACTTGGACATAAAAGAAATGAGTACTAACTCAACTACAGGTTAAGCCCTTGGCTTGTAATTACATGTAACATCAAAATAACAACTAGCTAACTAAAAGAAAGAGTCTTCAACTCCAAATCCTCCCAAGCTAAGTCCTTGGAGGTAGTATATCACCTGGACCTAAAAATGATGTTCCCGTATAGGGTGAGCCACAGCCCAGTAGAAATATACTAAACCAAATATAAGCATTGAATAAAGCAATAGCATTCAATAGATGGTTACCATTTTTAAATCCATTATATCACTATCCAATTTCCTGACAACAATGTCCATGACATAATTCACTTTCCGTTTATACAGACATGGCTCAGAACCTGGCCAAACTATAACATGAGACTACATCTCACATAAACATCACTTCCAACATCAATAATTCCAATGAGACTAAGGCTCATTATACAACACTTCCATAAATCAATAAGTACACATGGTGTTGCTGTACTAATAGAGTCCATCCCCTTTCTCCTCCTAAACAGGTTTGAGAGTCCATCCCCTATCTTCCCTCAAACCACGAAGTACATCCCCTATCTCCTCCCAAACAATATGTATATACAATGTATTAAACACTTGTCATATAACACACTCAATCAATACACAGATTTGCTGTATTAATTTATATCAGTCATACTCAATGACCCAATCAATGTGATTAGTTTCAGTTTTACCTAATCAACATGCAATGTCTACAACAATCACGACTATCCTCCACCGATAGCCCAAAACAGTTATTTCTAAAGAGGAAATAAATGTATCAATAAATGTAACCTCAACATTCTCATAGGTGAGTGATTAAATTATCCAACCACACCATTAATCTCATAATTCCCCAATTTCAAGAATTAAACTTAATTCCACAATTTTTCAAAATTAATTATACAAATTAATTTATTATAACAATTAGGGTTTCCACCCTTTCTTCAAAAATTAACCCTAAGGTTCAATTTTCTCAAATTAACACTACCAATGTCATTTTTCATGACTTACAATCACATGGGATTTAATAAATATATATATTCCCTTTTTCTCAAATTATAACTCAAACCCTAACTTTCCCAAAATTCCCACACTATACCAACATATCAAAAAGACTAGAACTTATGACAAAACATATAGTATGGAGTAGGGTATCCCTACCTCAAGTTTAGAAGGGGAAGAAGGAAGAAAACCCAAAAGTCGACAGAGAAGAAACCAAGCTTTGCTCCGATCAAAATGAAGCCCTCGACAAACTCTACACTTTATCTCAAAGGAGCAAGGTGAGTAGAGGTCTTCAAACAAGTAGATCTAAGGATCTTTGAGTGAAAAGTGCCTTGAGAGAGAGAGAGAAAGTGTTTCACGGTTTAAAGAGAGGAAATGGAAGAAAAAATGAGAGAAAAGGTTAAGTGAGGGCCTTTATATAGTACTAGGTCAAAAATAGATATAAGCCCCAAAGTCAACTCAAAATATCTAGTCAAAATATCCCCAAAAAGTAGGTCCAAACCGTGAGAAAAATCTGGGAAAAAGTCGCAGGTGTCGACCCTTCACAACACAGGTGTCGACACCCAAGAAGGAATCTGGAACACCAAGTGTGACTGCACTGCAGGTGTCGACCCTTCCCTAGGCTGGTGTCGACACCAAAATGCAGTGGGCAATTTCATAACAAGGGTCGACCCTTCCACAGTTTGGTGTCGACCCTTGCAGCCAACCAAAAGAGAAGGTGTCGACCACCAAGACCGGTGTCGACCCCAGAACATGATTTTCAAGTTTCCAAACAACTTTTCAACACGAACGAGCATGAACGAGCAATCCTAACAAGTTTAAATCAATTTGTACACCTCCAAAACTAAGGTACAACAACACCAAAGATTCCCAAAATAAAATAAAGGGTTCAAATACATTTACCAAAAGCTTTAAAGGGCTCAAGTGCTACATTACTGCTCATATTGTGTTTAGCATATCTCTACTGGGCGTTGGCTCACCCTATAAGGGACATCATTTTCAGGTACAGGTAGCATGCCACCTCCAAGGATATAGCTTGGATGGTTATGGGAGTTGAAGACTCTTTTTGATTATTTTGTTCGTATTACATGTATATCAAGCCAAGGGCTTATTTTGTATAGAGTTAGTACTCTTCTTTTTGTAACCAAGTGTTGACTTGGAAAGCTGTAAACCCGTAGGGCATTTGCTTTTGTTGTTAACATGTAATACTGTTGTAAGAACTACTCTGATGAATAGAAAGGTGTTGATTTCTCTTATATCATTGCATGTCTAAAATGATGGGTTTTATGTACTATTTTGAGGGCGTTACACCTGGTATTTGTTACCATGTGATATTACTACCCGTCATCAGTGCCATTACAATTGCCTGAAGCTTAGATGGAACACATACTTGACTTCTATGTTTTAGGAGAATCAAGGCAAGTGTGTAGTGGGGTTTTAATTGTTGTGTGACTTGCATCTATTTCAAAGCATTTAATATTAGCCATACTTGATCTAATAAATGGAATGGAACCACAAGAAGGTATTGGGTCATTTATGTAAATGACATTGCAATTCGAACCAATCTTTTTACAACTGACCTATGTTATAAACAAGTCTTCAGGAACACGTAGATTAATTATTTGCTAGATGAACATTATTAGCCAAAAATTCAAAAAATCGGCTTTTAACCAACTTTTCAAAACAACCCATAATTATTAGGATTGGTTAGAATAAGTGTACATTAAGATTAAAGTATTTTCGGGTGCAAAGTCAGC
Organism: Camellia japonica; assembly: GCA_030407325.1. Classification (NCBI taxonomy): domain Eukaryota; kingdom Viridiplantae; phylum Streptophyta; class Magnoliopsida; order Ericales; family Theaceae; genus Camellia; species Camellia japonica. The sequence goes on along the minus strand of JAPPVO010000013.1, from coordinate 113,620,692 downwards.
ACCCATGTTTGATTTTGGATTTTTGAAATGGATTAATTATTTTTTTGCTACTCAATCACTCTCCAGCAGAGCGCGTCCTAGACACGCTGATTTAGCTTCGCATCCAGGTAATCGTCTCTTTACTTATAGGATTTTTATTTTTATTTTTCTTCTTCTTCTTCTTTTATTTCTATTTTTATTTTTTATTTTTTATATTAATTACAAGTATATGTTAAAGTTTGGTAGGCTTATATGCCACCAAACTGCGTTCCTTTTTCTTTTTTTTTTTAAATGGTGGGTTTGGATTCGGATCAGCATTCTTTATTTGTTTATTTATTTTTAAATTGAATGTCTAAATCTAGGGAATCACTATCCTCAATTGGGATAGTAATCCCATTATTTAATATGTTATCATACACTTGAGCCACACCAAATCACAGAAATATCCACCAATCCCGTTTTGATTTATGGGTGGAAAATTGGTGGGTTTGGCGTTTTCCACCCATAAATCACAATACCGGCCCGAAATGGAGTACTTGGGTTTTAAACTACTTTCATGTTGTTGCTTTGTAAAATATTCTCACTCTCTCTATGAGAGCTTGCATTTTAAGATTAGTATCCAGAGTTTGGTAATGAGGCGCGGTGTTGCCTTTGAGTCAAACTTGGTTCTAGATCATGACACAATGCAATTATGCAATTGGATTTGTTGATTGGGATTTTATTTTATTTTATTTATTTTTATTTTTTGTCAGCCATTTCAGTTTCAACCTTCTGAACCAATTGCCCTTTATCATCTGAGGAGTCTTAGAGTTAATTTGGAGCCCCTTCCTTCAGAGCTCCAATATTCTCAATGGTTTTATTATAATGTTTGTTTTTCTTATGTAGTTATAATTTGATTGGCAGCAATAGCACTAACTGATGTGCATTTTAATTTTAATTTCTTTTAAATTGCAAAGCACTAGCTGGTGTGCATTATTTGATATTTAATTTTTATTTTTTTTTATATTTGATTTGTTTGGAATTGTAGAGTATAGTCTTTTAAATATATTTTTATAACTGCATTTTAATCTTAATATTATTTACACCGTGTCTTTAGGCACGGACATACGCTAGTTTAGACATAAGGTAATAACAAATTATAGTTAAAAAAAAATGATAACTATAACATTATTATTTTAAGAATTCTTAAGTTATGGATTGAGTGTTCAGTGGAGTGGAGTGGAGTGGTATGGGTGTTCAACAGAGCTAGCTTTAGCTGAAAGCTGACAAAGCCTCCGTTTTGAGATTCCGTAAAATGATTAAAACAAAGGGCCCCAAAAATTAATTTATTTAGTATATTCTTAAATTTGTTAGTTTTTCTAGTTTTTATAAGTGATTAAAGTTGATTTTTTGACGAAAAATCACTAATTCCAAATAACCTCTATTTTTGTTTTTCTTTAAGAAAATAGCCTTATAAGCAAATTTATAAAGGTGCCAAAAAAACTTAAGTCAAATTTTCTTATTCTAAACAGCTATTAAAAAAAGTTTTTTTAAAAAAATATATCAAATAAATTAATTTTTTGAAAGCTTATTTTTAACCAATAAACTAAATTTTTTTGGCTAACTCTCAAAGATGTCTTATATCAAAACAAAAAATATTTTGATCTTAAATTTTTTGTGATGGCATGAAGCATCAATTTTAGAAAGAAGAAACAAAATATTGAGCATAACATGTTTGTGTTTGGTTTGAGTTTCTTAGATTAAGTTTTTTGAAAATTGAATTTTTTATTTTTTATTTTTTGTGTTTTTTTTTAGTGAATATTTTTAAAATTTTAAGCATTTTTTCTACTTTTTTAAATGCACCTTAGTGTATCTAAAAAATAAAAATATTGTGAAAAATATTTTTAAAAATTAATAAATACATAAAAATAAAAATAAAAACTAAATTCTTGTAATTTTTTTTTTTACATTTTTAGTATTTAGTGATTTTTTAAAGAATTCTTTTCACAAAAATTGTACTTTTTATGTATATTTTTGTTAGATGTGTCTAAAAATTCTATAAAAAAATAAATAAATAAATAAATAAATTTGCTTAATATATTTTTAAAAATTCAATAAAAAAAAACACGGAAACCAAGAAAGTAAAATTTTCTGAAAAGTGTTTTTGAAAAGCCAAAAACAAGCAAGCTAATCATACCATCTTACATGAATAACAAATGGAATTATGACTATTATATTCAATATTTACCAAAAGTTTCGAACAACTTTGTCTTAAATTATCTCCAAGGTAAATTCGATTTTAGCATTTAGTTGTGTTAATTTCAAGAGACAAAAGAAAAGAAAGAAAAGAAAAATAAATGAAATAAAAGCTTCTTTTTTTTCTCCATTTTTCTCTTCTCTTTTCCTTCATCTCCACAAATTTCTTTCAAATTCTTAATTTAAACAAAACCTTAAATATCAACAATTAAAGCATTACAATTGTTTCAGTGGATAAAGACTTAGATGATCACAATCATGAGCTAAGTTCAAACCCAACAACCTTCTCGTTCACGCTATGAGATGTATATAATGTTTTGAGAAGTATTTAGAAGGAAGTAGTTTTTCTCTAGTTTGACATCGAACTAGAAAGGTTCAATTCGGTCCACGGTGAATCTATCTTGGATCTATCTCAATGATCCAAATTGTTCATTTTATCGAGTTCGTCAACCACATTATTCATACTAAAAACCAAAGGCGGGCTTGAGATAGGCTCACAATAGACCAAACTAGACCTCTCCAATACGATGGACAGGAGAGATGTTGATTTAAAAAAAAAAAAAAAAAATAGAAGTATCAACAATTTATTCTAGAGACAACTTTGAAGTCACTTGAGTCATTGTCTAAGACTTGCTAAAAAAATTAAAAATTAAAAATAATAAGTTTAATGACAAAAGCCTCACTTGTCTGTAAGGATATAGGTTCCATTAGTATATTCATAAATTTTTTCTCTATAATTTATTTATTTTTATACCCTCTCTCAAAGCTACAAAGGCCCATCTCCTGAAGGCCCTTGCCGTAAGTGACCAAGTTGCAGTCTTTCCAATATGACTTCTTGTTTTTTTAACTATTTCTACTGGTAAAAGCTTGAAAGTTTAGTTACCAAAACTAATGGGGCACGTTTGATTGGGTGGATTAGAACATGGGATTGGGATTATTAATCCATGGGTCCAATTATCCTATGTTTGTTTTAATATTTTGGTTTAGGATTATTAATCCAATAGATAATTAATCCAATAAATTTGTAGGATTATTAGTAATGGGGTAGGGGTGGGATTATTAATCCAATAGATATTAATCCAATGGATATTAATCCAATTGGATAGTGAATACCACATTAATTTAATAGGATTATTAATACTTCACCATTAATTTTGTGAATCAAACACGACCCTAATTTATTCGATGCCACCTTTGTTTTCTCTCTAGATGCACATAATTCCCTCTTCAACATATATCGGACAATTACAAGGCATATATCTTCACCGGGTAGCTTGATGGATGCCACTAAGCATCCCCTACGGTCTCAATAGTTAGTAAAAGTAATTCAAAAAATGATCAAATAATATAGATTGTAAAGCAAATCACATTAAATTTAATCACAATACAATATTTTCTAGATTTCCATTGTCAAATGTAATCATAAACCCTATTTTTTCCTGCAATTTTAGTTAAATCAAGAGATCATTATTTATTTATATATTTATTTTCAGTCTAGCTAATGGGTTGAGGAAAAAACAATCAACCATCAAAAATCACATATGATACAAATATCATCCAAACACAACATAAATCTATGGATAGTACAATACTCCGCCACAGAAAGAGCTACAAAACACTTACATGAATGGAGTCCACACAATAGTAGGAATCACACACCCCTATGAGGGTTTTGGGCCACTTCCTATGGCTGAGATATGTGAGTACCATCATTTCTTGTTCCACGGAAGTTGATATTCAAAAACAGTATTTGGTGTATCCTGCAACATTGAGGCCCATTTTGAGAAATAATGTCAATCATAAATGTCAGGATATATAATTGCTATGACAAATTGGACAAAGGGTTTGCAATTTTATTCCATAAATTGATGAAGACCGTCTCAATTTTCTCATGTCATATTTTAATTCTACAGGAAGTCAAACATTTTCATGAATCTTATTTAACAAAACTAATAAAAGTCCAGTAAGTTGACTTGTGAGACAAAAAAATTAGCCAAAACCTATTTATATTGCTCAATTCATGCCTGAGACCCCACCTAATGCATTCAATTTAGCCAAATCAATTTCAAATCATTATAACAGCTTGCATTCTAATTAAATTGTTTGATTAGTCAATACGGTTGATAGTTCCTGGAAAGAGCCCTATTTGCTAAGCTGTCAAAGAAATATGCAAAAGCAATTTTCACAAAGCCCCAAGTTTTCATACTCAGCTGCAGCACCTAAAAACCAGTTCAGATCTCCATTTCCTCCTAGTTATCCCTTCAAGCAACACAAAAAGGCTATACTGCAAAGAAACACACAAAAGAGAGAATGGTAGAGACTGTTGTGTTCAATCTACTAGCCAACTTTTCACTCTTCTTTCAGTGAGAGGTGAATTTGTTGAGCGGAGTTTGGGAAGAGATCAAGTACATCAGGGATGAATTCGAGCGAATGATGGCTTTCCTCAGAGTTGCTGACTCTATGGCAGAAAATGACCCAGAACTCAAAGTTTGGGTCAAACAAGTTCGAGATGCTGCATACGACACTGAAGATGTTCTTGACAAATTCAAGCTTATCTTCGCACACAATCATGGCACTGGGTTCCGTGGTTTTGTTCGTAAAATTTCTTTCTCCATCAAGACTTTAAAAGCTCGCTACCAAATTGCTTATGAAGTGCAAAGAATTAAGAACAGGGTCATCAATATTTCCATGGGACATCAGAGGTACCATGATAGATATGGTATACTAGAGCAAGGCTCAAGGTCCATTGGTGTTAACAACACATGGTACGATTGTCATGGAGATGCGCTTCTACATGAAGAAGCAGAGCTTGTGGGCGTCAAGAAGCCCAAAACAAAACTGATTGGGTGGTTGGTGGAGGGAGATCCTAGACTCAAAGTGATTTCGGTAGTGGGAATGGGAGGATTGGGCAAAACCACTCTCGTTAAAAAGGTCTATGATGATGCAGCAATAAAGAAGCATTTCCAGATTCGGGCTTGGATCACAGTTTCAGAATCATTCAAGATTGAAGAGCTCTTAAAAGGCATGATTCAGCAGCTCCTTAAAGAAGTCAAGCAACCAGTCCCGCAAGGAGTGAAAACAGCCTAAAAGGAATAATAAATGCCTTCCTACGGCAAAAGAGGTACATGCTTGTTTTTGATGATGTATGGAATATTCAAGCATGGCAAGCTTTTAGATATACATTCCCTGAGTGCAACTGTGGAAGCCGAGTAATGCTCACAACAAGAAATGCTGATTTAGCCTTATTCTCTAGTAGAGAATATAATGGTTATGTCTATGATCTCCAGCCCTTGTCTCCCCAAGAGTCCTGGACCTTGTTTTGCAAAAAGAAGTTTCAGGAGAACTATTGCCCCTCACATTTGGAAGGACTTTTGACAAGCATCTTGAGAAGATGCGAGGGATTACCGCTTGCAATTGTGGCTATCAGTGGTATTTTATCGGTGAAGGACCAGAGCAGCGTAGCGGAGTGGGAGAAGACCTATCGAAGCCTTGGTGCTGAACTAGAAGGAAATAACCAACTCTTGGGCATGAAGAAAATATTGTCACTCAGTTACATTGATTTGCCTCACTATCTAAAGCTTTGTTTTCTGTACTTGAGTGTTTTTCCTGAGGACCATCTAATTGAACATTGGAGATTAATTTGGTTATGGATAGCAGAAGGATTTGTAGAAGTAAAAGAAGGAGCACCTATAGAACAAGTTGCAGGGGGCTACCTCAATGAGCTCGTCAATAGAAGCTTGATTCAAGTGGCAAAGATAAAAGGTAAAAGGATTAAATTCTATCGCATCCATGACCTTTGGCGTGAAATTATTGTAGCCAAGTCGAGAGAGCAAAACATTGTAACAATAGCCACTGAACGAGGCATGAGGTGGCCTGAAAGAGTTCGACGCTTGTCAATCCATGATCATTTGGGACATTTACAACAAAGCAAGCGTTTCACTCAGCTACGTTCTTTGCTCCTATTTAGCACAACATATTCACTAAGCATGCCATCCATGCTTGCATCACTAAGAGATCTAAAGCTAATGAAGGTGTTTGATCTGAGTGGTGCCTCATTAAAGATTTTCCCAGATGAAGTTGTCAAACTCGGCCATCTCACGTATCTAAGTTTAAAGGGAACTGAGGTAAAAAAAATTCCAAAGTCAATAGGAAGGCTCAAGAACCTGGAAATCTTGGACCTTAGACACACTTACGTCACCGAGTTGCCTGATGAGATTCTAAACTATGAAGCACGGACACGGACACGGACACGCATACGGACACGGACACGGACACGGGACACGGAAATTTCTAAAAAATGGGGACACGGACACGGCAGGGGACACGGCAAATTTTTTAATTTTTTTATAAATATTTTTATTTTAATACATATTAATTATTTTATTTATTTATTTATTATATTTTTAATAATGTGTTTATTTTTTTATTTATTAATATGTATAAATATATATTATCTTATAATATATTTATGTTATATAATAACTATTATATATATATAATAAAATAATAATAGTTATTAGTTATATATATTATATATGAATATATAATAATGTTATTAGTTATATATATTATATAGGAATATATAATAGTTATAATATCTGAATCAAGAAGACAGACGGGAGAGTAGCGAGAGACAGGGAGACAGAAGCGAGAGAGAGAGAGGGAGACGATCGCGATCAGAAGCGAGAGAGAGGGAGACGATCGCGATCGATCGCGATCGCGAGGGAGAGAGAGAGAAGGCGAGAGAGAGAGAGCTCTGCGAAGGGGCAGAGGCGAGAGAGAGCTGGATCGAAGGGGCTTTAGGGATGATCGAAGGGGCTGGAGCCAAGGCAAAGTCGAAGTCGAAGAGGCTGGATCATCGAAGTCGAATGGGGCTCTGGATCTGACCAGGTTTGTACTCGGTTTCCCTTTCATTTACTTTTCTCGCTGTGTCCATGGCGTGTCCAGATTTGGACACGCGTGTCCCCTGCAAAAAAATAAATTAAATTAAGGGGACACGCCAAATGCCGTGTCCCGTACGTGTCCGCGGCGTGTCCCCGTGTCCCCGGCGTGTCCCCGTATGCGACACTGCCACGGCTTCCATTTTGCCGTGTCCATGCTTCATAGATTCTAAATCTCCAAAGATTGCGCCATCTCTTGGCATTTCGATATGAAGAAAAACTCAATTATTTTTCTTTTAATGATGAGTGTGGGTTCAAAGCCCCAGTTGAAATAGGAAGTTTGACCTCCTTGCAGGAACTCGGTTCAATTGAAGCAAACCACGGCAGTGGCAGCATTGTACCAAGAGAGATAGGGAAGCTGACCCAACTGAAGTCATTAGGCATTATAAAGGTAAGAGGTGAAGATGGTAGGGCACTATGCTCATCCCTTGAGAAGCTAATCAACCTTTATGCATTGTATGTTACTGCAACAGAAGAAGATGAGATCATTGATCTACAATCTCTATCATCGCCTCCTCAACTTCTCCAAACACTATTCCTGAAGGGACGTTTAGAGATGTTACCCCATTGGACACCTTCTCTTCACAGCCTAGTGACAGTATGTCTACGGTGGAGCAAGTTAAAAGATGCCGATTCACTGAAATATCTTCAAGGTTTACCCAATCTGGTTTATCTTGATCTTGTTGAGGAATATGAAGGGGAGGAATTGTGTTTCAAGGCTGGTGGGTTCCAGAAGCTTAAGATTTTAATGCTTATTAGATTAAAAGGAATGAGGCAGGTGATAGTGGAAGAAGGTGCGATGCCTCATCTTGAAGAGCTATATATTCAGAATTGCAAATTGATGGAGGAGTTGCCCTCATGCATTGAACAGTTAACCAACCTTACATTGCTTGACTTAGTTGATATGTCTGATATATTGGTTTCCAAGTTGAATAGAGACCTACAAGGTGGGGATTACTGGAGAATAGCTCACATCCCAGAAGTTTGGATTGGGGACACAAAAGATGGTCGTTGGAGAGGAACTAATATGCAGGAGGAGAGAGAAAAAGGAGTTTCAACCAAGTTTACACTCTTCAAATTCCGATTCCCTATATTCTTTTGTTTTTTAATCTTTTATTTCCCAAGTAGTTAATTTGAAACCTCTTTTTTTCTTTTTCTTTTTCTTTTTCTCTTTCTTTTTTGTGGCAAATAAGTAATCTTTTCTGAATTTGTAACTTTCCCACAACACATCTCTCAGCAAAAATGGAAAATATGTTATCATTTACAATTATGAGTCTAGTTAGAACCTCTCAGTATTCTAATTGAGAGCTTTTGTGAAATTGTTCAAACTTCTGTAGTTAAATTTTTACCTATATCTTTCCAACTGATGCTACATATTATGAAAATATTAGCAGCTCTAGCAATTCTTAACTGGCAATAACCAAAATAATCTTACAAGAATTGCAACATCCCATGAAAAGTCAGATAAAAAAGTTTCATCCTTAAAATTTGCCAAAGAACAATACCAACTCCAACCTCACAAACAAGCAAGGTTCTGAAAAGCGGTTGCGGTCGCCGTAACGGTGGCGGTGGCGCGGTTGTGGTTGCGGGGTGTAAAGGTCGTAGTGTAACGGTTTCGGTAACCGGAACCGTGAATTTTTTTATTTTTCGCACAATTTGAAAAAAACTTACTGATACGCATATTTTTTTTCCATGATCATATTTATTGAGTTAAAAATAAATATTGATCAATTTTTGTAAATTTTTAAGTATGATCCAATATATTTCATATTTTTAAATCACTATAAACTGAGTTTTTTACATTTTATTTTAATAATTAATGATTTTATATTATACAAAAAATCAATCACTAACTATTATATATAAGATAAACAATGACAAAAGTAAGAGAATAAATAAGAGCCTAAATATATATATATATACATATTTTAACCAAGCCAAATAGATAATGACCACACTTATTATTATTATTATTATTATTATTATTATTATTATTATTAAACAATATATAGATAGACACACACAAACAAAATAGTTGAGTGATAGCAGCTGAATAGAATAACATAGGTCTTATAGCTTCAACAAATCAATAACATGTTCTTCATCTTCCCTCTTCTCTCTCTCTATCTCTTGCTCCTCTATTTTCTTTCTTTATCTTCTCTCTTCTCTCTATCCCTCTTCCCCCATTTTCAACTTTTTTTGTGTGTTTTTTTGAAAGAAACAGCTTGGAACCATTACGTAACGGTGCGTAACAGGCCGTTACGGCACCGTTACGACCGCTACAGCAGCCGCTATGGCCGACACACGTGTAAATCTCAATCACACTACAAAAGCAGCCGCAACGGGTGGCGGTAACCGCCAAAACCGTTACGTAACGGTTGCGGCCGCTTTTTAAAACCTTGCTCACAAGTTTAGCCAGCTTCAAAATCTAAAATTTAGATATTATGCGGGACATTTTTTTTGAAAAATAAAATAAAATAAAATAAAAACCCTAGTCTAACAATTGTCTCCTGAACTTGTTTTGGGAGGTTTCCTAAGTTGGACAATCTTCACTATACTTAAATAAATTAATTATGTTTGGACACCAAACGACAAACAGAATACAAGAGAAAAATAGAAAAGGAGAGAGAATGATTGATTAGAAAAATCAAACCAATAAATAAATAAAAACAGATTTTTATTTTGTTACAAAAATAAAATCAAAATCTGATTTAAATAAATAAAAATAAAACAGAAGAAGAATTAACTTACTTGATTAATTTCTTCGAATAATAATCTGATCAAGTCCAGTGTTAGACACTGTGTCCTTAAGACAGATTCGTCCTCTCCACGGTGGTTTCAGAATATAGACGTCTATCTCCCAAGATAAAATGATCAATCAACGAATAAATGCAGCACTACAATTTATTCGCACAACGAACACAATAAGTGTATACACTCTTTCTCAAAAAAATTAAATGCAGCAAAATGCAGAATATATTTGCAGAGGAGAAGTACGAAAATTCTGAATAAAAACATCAAATGAGGGCTGCCTATTTATAGATGTAGTGGTGGCTTTTCAATTTGAATTAAATAGGTACAAAACTTGTTTGAACATGTATGATACTAGTTCAGTTTGAATAAACAGATACAAATCAGTTGGGTTCAAATTTGAACAGATAAAAACCGTAGGAACCTGTTTGGGTGTAGGGAAAAACCAAAACAGAATATTAAATAAAATTAAATCCAAATGTTTTTGGCCCAAAAAGATTAGTATTGGGCCAAATAAGCCCAACCCAACCACCAACCACACACCACGCACCCGCGCCCAAGCCCAAGCCCAACCCGACCGGATGGCAGCGGCGCGGGGTGATTTTTGGGTCCAATAGGTCTAGCCCATTTTGCCCATAACCTCCCTCTCTACAAAACTTGGGTGCCCCTTGGGGTCTACCCCAAGTTCCAACTCTAAGCCTTATAAACCCATTCAAAACTTCCCATCAAATCAATGTGGGACAAGGCATTAATTAACTATTTAAGAAATTTCCACAAAAACTCCATTTCCATCGAGCTCACTTTGGTTTCACTTTCCCATTCACCCGATAATGGTTTTGAGCAACCGAATATACCACGTGAATCACAACGCGGCATAGAACGCATTACCACTTAGACCTGCCAACTTCGGCGCACGGGTCCCACCTAAAAAATAGACCAAAGTTCGGAAAAAATTATATTTTCCAGAATTTTTCCCAACCATTTCTAACATCCTAGGGTTCAAACGCAACTACCCAAGTTCTCACCCAAAAACGTAGGCCTGGGATATCAATTACAGATAGTGTTCCCACTTATTCCCAACACCCTCTGTGCAATCTTTAAATGTGGAACTCGTTATAAGGTCCCTTCTTTTATCCCCCTGCATCCCTGTGACCCAAAACACCACAAATAACCCCTATGGTCAAGTCAAATACAACAATAGGATCATAATCAACCCCAAAACAAAATAACCGCGTATTGCAATTCTTTCAAACAAGTGAATTCATGTATCCTTGCACTGAACTTGCATGTTTGTGTACGTAAGTTGGCTCTTATACCATAAGAAACAACCCCGCAAGAACCTACCCCAAAAGATATGCACCCAATACTCTCCATGCAGAGTTTTGATCTGAGACTAAGAATACGCTAAAGTGGGTCTTGGTATGCAAGCTGGCTTAGATACCATGAGAAACAACCTCATCAAGAACCTACCGAAAAAGGTATGCACTGAATAACCTTTATGCAGACTTTGGCTCATGCCAAAATGGGAGAAAATACAGGCAGGGGGGGGGGGGGGGGAATGGTGTTGAACTATTGGTCGGTTAATATAGTTTCCTGGTTTAAGGTCCTAGGTTCAACACCCATATTAAGTGCAATTTATCATCATCTCCACTTATATACTGGATTCCTTGCGTAAAGTTCAAATGTGCGACTTGACTTGACACATGCTACATAAGATGAGTTGTTATAATAACAATTTGCTGCAACTTTAAATTATTGAACTTGTAGGCATATCTTTTCCAAATTGATTATGTTTAATGCCCAGATACTAAAACTAAACTAATAAAACTTTTTACGGCTTCATTGAATTCTTGCTTGTAATTGTTACAAATGTGATATTTTAATTAGTTTTCTATTCCTACTATAAAGAACTTAACATTTTTATTTGATGTTTCTAACTGGGATGCTATAACAAACATTAGGATGACCAAGTTATCACATTATTGCCCCCCGATCACTTCATTTCCTAAGTAAATCCCTAGTAAAGAAAAAATGATGAAACAAGTAATATTTAGATATGTTTTATTTATCTATTTATTTACTTTTCTGTAGATTGGTTTTCTTCCAAGTGGTTCTTTAGATTTTTAGATTAAAAATGGTAATTTGCCTCCACTAGACAAAGCATGTAAGAGCTTTGTTGTACACTAGTCTAATGACCAATTATGCAGTGCACACCCCTTAACGTGTACCTTATGTGCTTGTTATGATCCAAAGCAGTCTTGGTTAAAAATAATAGTCTTGGTTATGATTTGAAGTGGTGGACAAATCAAAGTAAGGTCAGCCCATGGTCAAACAAATCGGGGGCATGCACAATTATCAGGCTAGGTGGTGTTTAGATCCAACAGCTGGAAGCCTGGGTGGATATGGTATGCACCCATTTAGGTTAACCTAGTCTAATGGGTAGAGTTGAAAATGAGAGTAGCCATTTTTACGAGGGAGATTGTGTACTGCGACTTGCTACTCAATTCAGATTCGAAAAGGAATTGTGGGGGTGTGAAAATAGTTTTCACACATCTATTCTTGGAACTATTTTTATTTGACTCCATAGCATTTGGACATATGAACATGTTAGGTATCAGCTAATGATTTGTATTTTCTAATCCTTTCCAAGGCAGGCTCCTCATAAAATCACTCCCCCCCCACCACAAAAAAAAAAATGAAAAAAGAATTATAGAGAAATTGAAGACTTGTGCTATTCCATATGCTAACCAAACAACTGATTAGATTGACTGATTCTGGTTAAGTTCAATGACCAAAGCTGAATGCTTTTTGCGAAGTGTCAACAAATTTAAGCCCCTCATACTAATAAAAAGGATACGTGAAATTAAATAAAAAATAAAAAATAAATTTGACAAGTGATCCCCATTTGTTTGTTCAAACTTCTAAATTTTGTTATGGGAATTCTAAATTAAATAAACTTCTAAATTAAATAAACTTCTAAATTTTGTTATGACACAGCAAGTCATGATTTGTCGACATCATGTGAAGAAATCGTCATATTGCTCATTGTTTCCCAAATCACAGAAAAATCTTTAGCAAATATAACATGGGTTTTCTTTTCAATACAAATTTATAAACCAAAATTCCAAGAAATGAAAGAAATCCAAGAGGTATTGATGCAAGAACATGAACACAACACAACAGGAGGACACAGAAGAGGAGTAACAAGAGTAAGTAAATAAGAGACGAGTGACTCACACTCACTGGTTGTTTTTGTTGGCCCCTCTCTCTGGCCTCTGGATGGTTAGGGCAACGAATTAAATCCCAAAGAGAGCCCCGAGATTGGAATCTGGTTTGGGTTACAGGTGGTGCTGCGGTGGAGATGAGAAAAAGGGGTGTGGTGGTGCGTGGTGGCGAAATAAATCTGCGAGAAAAGATTTTGAGAGGAGAAAGTAGTTAAAATAACGGCGTCGTTTTCAAGTTTGGGTTGCTTTGAAAAATGATTTTTTAAATAAATTTTAAAAACTAAACCAGTCAATCCCCATTTGAGAGGAAAACATTTATCACCATGCTTATTCCAAAATCATCAGTAATCCTGTACGGGGCTGGCTTCCTCCAGTCCGTGAGCAGATTGTCCGTGATCAGATTGAAAAATATAATTGAAAAATATAATTGAATTGGTGAAAGTTTATCATGGGTCTCGTTTTGATAATTTGAACTGTTCAATATGTAGAATTCGTCGAGTACTATATGCATGTAAAAAATCACATTAATCGAATATCGATAGTTATGTGATCAAATCATTTTGTATAAAAAAAAAAATAAACGGTAAAAAAATAAACGATTGACATAAATCTGATCTGATGAGATAGATATTGATATCTATCAATAATACATATATAGTACATATATCAACGTGATTTTTTATATACATATATAGTACTCGACGAGTTTTACACATCAAATGGTTCGGATTATCGAAACGGGACCTCATGGTAAACCTCCATGGGCCTAACAATACTCTCTAGTTCAATTACGGATTAGAGGAAAGCCTAGCCTGTCTCATATATAGGATGAATAGTAGATTCATTATTACATGACATTGATAAAATGATATCAGTGTTAAACTAAGACCTTGTATGAGAAAAGAGTTGAGTTAAAATAATTCATTAAAAGATAAAATAGGTTAAAATAATAAATAAGATAAAATATCACATTCAATCCATAATTATTTTATTTTTTCTCTCACGGCCATCAAATCAACTACCAAAAAAAAAAAAAAGTCAACCAACTTCTCAAACACAACCAGGTTAAAATAGTCAGAAAAAACCAAATAGTCAACTAAAATAGCTAACTTCCCAAACAATGCCTAAATTTTTTTTTATTTGATTTGTAACTAATGTTTAATTGAGGTTAGTATTTAAGGTGGTCATAAAATAGTTTTTTGTAACTCTTTTTGTGAATGTTGCAAAAAGCAATTATTTGTGAGTACACAGATTTGTACAAATTATTTTTAGTAATGTCCACATAAGTTTTTCATTCTATACATCCTCAAAGTTATTTAAAATCAAGAAATTAATTGAAAACTTGAATTTGTTTAACAGCATATTTATATCATCAAATAGAATAGAAAAATTCAATATATTGGTGAGTAAAAAAGTATCCCATCTTGATGTATCCAAATTATCTCGAGAGTTAAGTTTTAAATCGCAAAGCTTTTTTATCTTCTCATATTTGAATCTGTACAATATGGCACCTTCACATATGTACATCACCAAGTAGGACTCTTCTTCGGATTCTTCGTGAACAACGCCAAGTATAGAGTACTCATACGATTAATAATTAAGTCTACGCTCGTAGTGCCACATTTGTGGGAACACTTGAGCAACCTTCTCAAGATTGACACAATAGTTCACCGTCCCTCTCCATTTCGAGCACATCAAATTGCAATTTGCCACGTTTGGGATGTTCTAAAAAAGTACATTTTTTGACTTATTGGCTTATATGGGTTGGGTTTGGGTTGGGTTTAATGTGATGTGTTAGAGAGGTGATGTGATTTAAATAAGATGATATGACTTAAATAGGATAGTGACTTTCTGACTTTTTGTATTATTTAGTTTATGCCAAACCAACCCTAACTCAGGTCAAGTAAATACAAATGGCCTCGTGACACCCCCAAATACCTAAAATTCCTATGGTCCTTTCCTTTTTTAATCTGAGGCATCGGTGTTCCTTCAAGTTGCTCTTGATCGACATTAAAACACAATAAAGTCTCCTAATGGTAACAAAACCAATGTATTGCCCCTTCCCAAAAGATTGCTTGGTTGAGGACTAGATCATTGGACCGGCATTTGAAACAAATGTCGGTGAGCCTCCACATGTCAGTTTACGACAAATAGACTTCGAATTGATATAAATCTAGTAAAAACTTGTGTAAGCGAACAACTTTGTAGTGAGGTGATTTCAAACGATTGAAAGCTTACATAATCGTCATAAACTAGGCTATGAACAGAGTCGAGAGGAGAGGGAAGTATCTTGTAATGCTTTGTTGTAGGATTATACATATAGTAGTTAATGGGATAATGTGTCATCACTTCTAGTGGAGTGATGAACATACTCATCTTGAGAGCTTGAGCAGAGAAATAGGTCATTGCAAGACTGTAAAATTTGTATGCCTAAAGGATCGTCAACAAAATTGAGTGACATTGAAGGTGCCTTAGCTACCTTTTCTGGTATTTTGTCATGGTCATGGAGAGAGATGAATTCGAAAGTTGGGTTGTGGGGTAATTTCAAGTCATTGATTGAGTGAGAAAAATTAAATAATATGTCACTTAATTGTATCTATTTCATAATATAATAGTTTCATGTCATCAAATGAGTTAAGAAAATTTTATATAATATATTAATTTATATAATATTTCATTTACGAATCTCATGAGAATGAATTATAAAGAATCATTTAAATCAAGTCGCCTAACACTCGCTGACCTAAAATAAAATGTTATTAAGAGACTTTAGATATATAAATATAAATTCAAATAATATTATTAATTTTGAAAATTTTTTATAAAATTTTTATATGGGTTATAAAACAAAAAGAAATGCAAATTGCTATAAGCTATCCAGTAATTAGAGCTTATATATTTAAAATGAAGTCTATGCTAAGCCTTGTTTGTCAATAATACATTTTAGCCAAAAAAAATTAAAAAGTCATTATAAATTATCATATCACTCTCTCTATTGTCCTGTACATCTTTTCATAAAAAGTTAAAAAATTATTAAAATAGTATGTTTCCAAACAAGACCTAAGGAGAGAAAAAATTGAAGACCAAACCTCAACCTATTCTAAATTGGTGGAATTTTTTAAAATTATTAAAGTGTCTTTTTATAATTGTAGACGAGATATTTTCAAAATATGTAGAGTTTTTTTATTTTATTTATTTAATAAAGTGAACATTTTAAAGTAGAATAGGTACCTTTCATTTATAAACTAAATCGACAGATGCATTTTCTAAATCTGTGATATTGTGCTTGTGAGTAGATACATTTTTTTTTTTGGTTGTGTGGCGGCCCTTTTCAAAGCAGGCGTTATAAAAAATAAAAACGATACTTGTTAACAAGTGTATTAATAACATTACTTATCCAAAAAAGTCTTAATAACATTAGTTAAGAAAATTTAGAAGAAGACTGCTATATATCACGTTATTTTGTCACCATTATATCATTGGATATATGGCATGATACTATTGTTTTTATTAATTTCTTAATAATTATATCTCTAAATAAGAAAATCAATCATAAATGTCCATGTAAGTGGTGATACAATCCAGTGAAAAAAATCCAATAACATTAATCTTTCTCAATTTAAAATAATTGTAAATTTTTAATGGCAAATACTTGTTAAGAAAGTAGACAACCATTTCAGAAGAGTTAATAAATGAATTTAGAGCACTCTTTAATAAAATTAAAAATAAAATTATCTTATAACTTTTCAATGGGGCCTTGAGAAATTTTGAGAAAATGGGATCTTTTATCAAGTGGGGGCTTAAAGCACAAGTTTCACTCGCTTCGGCTTTAAGTTGGCCCTAACTTTAACACAAGAATAAAATTATGACCAGATAATTTTTTATCGCCTATTGTCTTTGAGAGTAGGGTCCTAACGTTGTGTTTGATTGAAAAATTTGAGAAGGGATTTAGAAAGGGAAAGGAAAAAAGTGCGTGAAACTATATGAAATGTAAGTATGTTTTATTCATATTTCACCTACTTTTTTCATTTTTCTTTCTAAATTTCTCCTCAAATCCTCCAACGAAACACATAAGTGAATGCAACGAAAAGACTTGAAAATAAAATAACGAAACAATTAATATATTAACATTAAATCAAGTCTTAAACAACAAACGTCACCACCTGGAACATTCACACTTGAAACAAAGACTAATAGGGCATCCTACAATGACTTCCACAAAAAAAATATATATATATATATATATTTGTAATGTGCAAACAAAGACTAATAGGACTATCAATAATTCAATATCAAAATCATCACAGTATGGTGGTGGGTTACTTCCTGGAAAGAGTCCTATAGTTGCCATCAAAGAAATAAACAAAAGCAATTTGCCTAATAATTGTTTTCAAATATTATAAAATAAAAATAAATAAAATAAAATAAAATAAAATAAAACAAATTTTGTAGTAAGCATATACTTTTGCGTTGCCATAGATCATTGAAACTATTGAAATAATCTTCTGTGTAAAATAAATAACTTGAAACTAAATCAAATAAATAAAAATAAATTACTTATATAATTTATTTAACGAAATGAATAAGTATAAAAAATGATCAAGTCGAGTGTGTGACACTCTGTCCTTAAGACAGATTCGCCTCGCTCAGGTGCACACAGAAAAATGGCGTCTATCTCCTAGGATATAATGATTTAACACAGATTGTATTAGCACTAAAAACAACTTGTTTCGACGAACTAGAACCTGTGTTCTATACTCTAAAAAATTTCCCTAAAAGATTAATATGAAGAACAATGTAAACAGAGAGCAAAACTGGGAAGAGAATATGATTTCTGAATGTGCAAATTGCTGGAAGATGATCTCTATTTATAAGCAGCTTGGTGACTGTTTGAACAGGTTCAAGTTTGAATTGAATAGGTGCTATACAACTTGAACATATACAAACTTCAAACTGAACAGGTGCGAATTGTTTGAACCTGTTGGAAATTAAATTTGTCCGATTCAACCCGCTGGAAAATGGACGAAAAAAATGCACTGTTTGGATAGAAAAATTTAAATTAATTTCGTTTAGAAATTCAAATAATTTTCCTGCCAAAATTTGAAAAAATTTTGTCCATAAAACCCAACTCACAACCCGCACTCGGCCCGGCCGGACAGCGGCGCATGTGATGGTTTGAGCCAAAGCTCACTTTGTTCATAACTCCTCCCTTCTACAAACTTGGGGTGCCCTTTGGGGCCCAACCCAAGTTTGTTTACCTAGAGCTTATAAACACATACAAGCTCTCTTAAAGTTTCAATGTGGGACAACTATTTCAAGGAAACCTATATTTTTCTTCTTTAATTATCCATTCCACAAACCCGAAAACAACGTCAACTTCCCATTCACTCATAAATGGTTTTGACGAACCGTTTGCACCGTGTGACTTGCCATGCAGCAAGGAACATGTCACTTCTTTGGACCCACTCCAAAAGGACGTGTGGGAACCATATTTTCAACAGAAACCTTAGTTGACTTGGAGCATTACAAATTCTCAGTTTTAAAACTCAGTTCACCTCACAAGTTCCTCTTGATTATCCCTTCAAACACGAAGCCTGCTACTGCAAACAAGGCTTTTCCAGGGGACTTATGCCCTCCACACTTGAAGCAAATCTCTCTCCGCATCTTAAAAACATGCAAGGGATTGCCGCTTGCAATTGTAGCAATAAGTGGTGTTTTGGCTATACAAAGGACAAGAGCAGAATAGATGAATGGGAAATGCTTTATCGCAATGTTGGTGCTGAATTAGAGAGCAATGACAAACTAGAAAGTATGAAAAAAACAATCTCTCACAATTACAATGATCTGCCTTATTGTCTATGTAAAACCCAAGTTTTGAATATTATTATTTTTGGATAGATTGGTAATTAAATTAATTTATATGGGTCACTCTTAGTAATATCAAGGATTTAATTATGAGATGGCATTATTATTTCTATAACATAGGTGGGTAATTTTGTAATTTTGGAAAAAGAAAAGAATATTAGGTCCATCATGCCGTGGCTTTGTCTTGGAGAAGAAAACAACAACAAAAAAAAAAAAACAGAAACAAACAAAGAGAGGCTCATGCTGCGGAAAGGGTTTGGAAAAGTCTAAAATTAAAGAAAAGAAATCAAAACCAAAAGGAAGAGGGAGGATTCATAAAAGTGGTGGTTTTGCTTTATTTATCACTTAGGTAAGATTTATTTTATTGTATTCTTATCTATGATTTTGGTGTTAATATATCAATAGATGATTTATGGGCATATATGATTAAATAAATATATTGATGTAGTCTATGTTGGGGGTCTCGATTTTGCTCAATTGTAGAGTGTTTTTTGCATCCCGTTTGGGTGGTTCATATTTTGAGATTGATATGTGATGGGTTAAGTTTAATGGTGGTGTGTTTGTGAGATACACAATTGACTACAAGCAATTACAAATTTTTACATGTATATAAACAACAATAGAATAATATGGGTTGAGAATTTCCGAAGCCGTGATGGCTTTGTTTTGATGCTAAATCGTGGGAGTTCCTAATAGACTATTGGGTTAATTTATTCTATTGTTGTTACAAGAAGAGATGGATGGGTGCACATAATAATTGTTTATGCGGTGTAATATTTTATTAGGTTTGTGAGATTGAGGTGGATCTTGGTATTTGAGATTAGCTTGGGAAATATTATTTTAGCTGTTTGAGGTAAGTAACCCTCTATCACTGTTGGTTTATTTTTATTCCTATCGAATCGTTTAAAATCATAAATATTTATTTATAGCTTTCCTGTTCTCTTAAAATAAAATATGGGTCAAGTATAAAACAACATCGAATATTATTACGAAAATTATTTGAATATTTGGTGAAACTATTCTGAAAATTGTACTAAACGTTTATTCTGAAAATATCGAATGTTATTTAAAATTTGTGTATTGTTTGAATTTTGAACATCATTCTAGTCTGACTCTGATTTGGACCCTAGCTAATGGGGGTTATTTATTGGCACAGAAACTAGTTTCTTTTGGAGTTTTACCACCGGCCTATGTGTAGTTCTAGGCCTTGTCACGGGCTAAGTGACCGTAGTCATTAAGACTTGGGTTTTGTGAATCAAATCATTGAACCATCTGAATATCGAACCATCGATTTGAACAACGAATTACTTTGAATTATCTTGTTGGCTTTTCATTTAAAATGTATTGTACATTGTTTATTTTTAACTATGAAACCATCTTATAAAAAATTGTTCATTTATTGAACTGTAGAAAAATTATATTTATTGGTTATTGATTGATTTATTTATTTTTTTTGAATACTTGATCCAGCTGGCAGTGATGGTTGGTTATTTACTGGGCTATCTAGCTTACCCTTATTTTTTTTTTTTCAGATTCTGAAGAGTAGAGCTGCGCGAGATTTTTTACATGTGGGAGTGCCGAGAGTAGGACTATGAATTAAGTACTTGGATTATTGTTTTGTTAATGGATTTTATTAGTGGACTTGGTGGATAATTATCATAATGTGCCGAGAGTAAAACTATGATTTAAGTACTTGGATTATTGTTTTGTTAATGGATTTTATTAGTGGACTTGGTGGATAATTTCATACGATAAGAATAATCAATTTTTATGGATTTTAGCATTATGATAATTAAGGATTTAATTGGAGTATTTTACATTGTTGGTTATGTGTTGGACTCTTAGCCTTGCATGCTCACTTAAATGAGTGTGCGGTGTTGTCACGGAGCTTGGGGTGTGACAGTCTAAAGATCTAACATGAAACAATAAAATTTTGGAATATGAAAGATGATCTAGCTTTGGAGTATGAAATGAGACCTAATTTATTAATATGATGGAGTTTTGTAATATGAAATGTCATGTAGTTTTGGAATATAAAATAGGACATAATTTATTAATATGATAAATATTATGAGAAAAAATTGTAAATGAAATTTGTTTGTATACCATTTTTTAACTTTATTATTTTATTTAGCATTTTCTCCATCCTAAATATTTGTCCATATATTATTGGCCCATTTAGTGCAGCTTATTATAATTTGAAAATTGATAATAAAAAGTAAAAATTAAAAAGTTAAAGTTATATTATCTTTCCTTTTAATTATAAATGCATATAATGCACATTGAAGGGTGTTCATTTCCCAGCAGTGACTTTCACGAAAAAAACAAAGGTTACACGCAATCAAAGACTTTAACATTATCAATTTATCAAAAAGACTTTAATATTATCTTTCCTTTTAATTATAAATGCATATAATGCACATTGAAGGGTGTTCATTTCCCAGCAGTGACTTTCAGGAAAAAAACAAAGGTTACACGCAATCAAAGAGTGCGGAAGTTGCATCTCTGTTTTCACAAAAAAAATAAAATAAAAAATGGCAAATTTGATAGCTACCATAAATTTACTCCTGCATTGCCACACATATCATATCACTCAAACCTCAGTTGAGTTTTTGAGCATTACAAGTTCCCGGTTTTGAAACTCAATTCAAAAAACCATTTCCTCCTAATTATCCCCTCAAACACAAAGCCTACTACTGCTAACAAACACACACAAAACAGAAAATGGCTGAAACTGCAGTGTTCCATCTTCTAGCTAGCTTTGCACCCTTCCTTCAGGGAGAGGTGAATTTGTTGAGTGGAGTTCGGGAAGCAATGGAAGACATCAGAGATGAATTCGAGCGCATGTTGGCTTTCCTTAGAGTTGCTGATGCTACGGAAGAAAGGGACCCCGAACTGAAAGTTTGGGTCAAACAAGTCCGAGATACTGCTTATGACACTGAATATGTTCTTGACAAATTCA
This sequence comes from Camellia japonica, assembly GCA_030407325.1. Classification (NCBI taxonomy): domain Eukaryota; kingdom Viridiplantae; phylum Streptophyta; class Magnoliopsida; order Ericales; family Theaceae; genus Camellia; species Camellia japonica. Next base: position 113,598,736 of record JAPPVO010000013.1, on the reverse strand, counting down.
AGCTTCACCTTGCACAACATCACGGCGATGGATTTGGTGGTTTCCTTCGTAAGTCTTTCTACTTTGCCAAGACTTTAATAGCTCGCCACCAAATTGCTTCTGAAATACAAAGAATCAAGTCCAGGGTCATTAATATTTCGGAGGGACATAAAAGATACCATGATAAATATGGTATACTACAGCAAGGCTCAACGTCCAATGCTGTTAACAATTCATGGTATGACTATCGTGGCGATGCACTTCTACTCGAAGAAGCAAAGCTAGTGGGCATTGAAAAGCCCAAAAGACAACTGATGGAGTGGCTAGTCGAGGGGGATTCTGGGTTGAGAGCAGTTTCTGTGGTGGGAATGGGGGGCTTAGGCAAAACCACCCTGGTTAAAAAAGTCTACGATGATGCAACGGTGAAGAAACATTTTGACAGCCATGCTTGGCTCACTGTTTCCGAGTCATTCACGGCTGAGGATCTCCTGAAGGACATGATTCAACAACTCTTTAAAGAAATCATGCAACCAGTCCCTGTTGGAGTTGAAACTATGAGCATCAATAGGCTAAAATGTCTGGCTAATGATTTTCTGCAGCAAAGGAGGTACGTGGTTGTTTTTGATGATGTTTGGAATGTCAATGCTTGGGAGGCTATCAAATATGTGCTGCCTGACAACAATTGTGGTAGCCGTGTCATTCTCACAACTCGTTTCACCCATATAGCTTCTACCTGTTGCGAAGAAACTACTGGTCATGTTTATGACTTGATGCCGTTGTCCCAAGAGGAGTCTTGGACGCTATTTTGCAACAAGACGTTTCAGGGGAACTTATGCCCTCCAAACTTGAAGCAAATTTCTCTACGAATCTTAAATAGATGCGAGGGATTGCCGCTTGCAATTGTAGCGATAAGTGGTGTTTTGGCTACAAAGGACAGGAGCAGAATAGACGAATGGGAATTGCTTTATCGCAGCCTTGGTGCTGAATTAGAGGGCAATGACAAACTAGAGAGTATGAAAAAAGCGCTCTCTCTCAGTTGCAATGATCTGCCTTATTATCTGAAGATTTGTTTCTTGTACTTGAGCATTTTCCGGGAGGATCAACAAATACAGTGCCAAAAAGTAATTCGACTTTGGGCAGCAGAAGGATTTGTAAATGCTAGTGAGGAGAAGACAATAGAAGAAGTTGCAAATGGCTACCTCGATGAGCTATTCAATAGGAGCTTGATTCGAGTGGCAAACAGATATCCAGATGGAAGGCCTTCTCATTTCTGCATTCACGACCTGATGCGTGAAATTATTGTTTCAAAGGCGAGAGAGCAAAACATTGTAACAACAATTTGCAGACAGGGCTCAAGGAGGCCGGAGAAGGTCCGTCGCCTATTGATCCGAAGCACCTCAGACAATGTCGAATATAGCGAGCGTTCTTTTCGACTTCGTTCTCTGTTTGTGTGGGGGCCGATGGATTCATTGCCTATTGTATCGTTGCGTGAGTTGTTTAGACGTGGTTCGAGGTTGCTAAATGTGTTAGATTTGGAAGGTACTCCATTAGAGACTATACCAAATGAAGTTTTTAAACTGATCCATCTCAGGTACCTTTGCTTGAGGGATACAAAAGTGAAGATGGTCCCAAAGTTGATTGGGAAGCTTAAGAACTTGGAGACCTTAGATCTAGTAGGAACCTATGTGACAGAGCTGCCTGATGAATCCTACACCTTCAAAAATTGCGCAATCTAATGTCATATCATTTGAAATCAAGCATCATTTATTTTGAATTTGGAGATATGCGTGGCTTTAAAGCTCCATCTAAGATAGGAAGCTTGCAATCACTACAAGTGCTGGTGATGATAGAGGCAGACCAAAGAAGTGAAGGTGGGGTTAGTATAGTGAAAGAGCTGGGGAGGCTAACCCAACTAAGGGAGTTAGACATTGGGAATTTAAGAAGAGAAGATGGGGTGACTCTGTGCTCTTCCATTGAGAAGCTCAGCAATCTTCGCAGATTAGATATATCTTCAACAAAAGAGGATGAGATCCTTGATTTGCAATCTTTGTCTCCAGTTCCTCGATTTCTTAAACAATTAAACTTGACCGGACGTTTGGAGAAGTTTCCGCACTGGATACCTTCTCTCCATGGCCTTATTGCTTTATATTTACGGTGGAGCAAGTTAAGGGATGATCCTTTGCAATCCCTACAAGAATTACCCAATTTGGCTGAGCTTTTACTTGAACAACAGGCATACGAAGGGGAGGGACTGTGTTTCAAGACAGGAGGATTTCAGAGGCTTAAACATTTACATCTTTATAAATTAAAAGGATTGAGATGGGTGAGAGTGGAGGAGGGAGCAATGCCCCACCTTGAAACTCTAATAATCAGAAATAGTGAATTGATGGAGGAGGTCCCATCAGGCATCGAACATCTAACCAACCTCCAAACGTTTGAGCTTTGTGAAATGTCTGAGAAATTGATTTCAAAGTTAGATCCAGAAGTACAAGATGAGGATTACAGAAACATAGCGCACATTCCGGAAGTTAGAATTTGGTACCGGGAACATGATCAATGGAAAGTAAAGTTTTTATCAAGAGAGTGGAAGAGAAAGGAGAAGAGCTCTCTCTAGATTGGATCAGTGTCATAGTAAATAACCATTTTTTTCTCCCTTTTTGCCATTTTTATTACATATTGTAACGATGATTTATTTACTTCTTGATGTAGATGATAATTGGCAAGAGTAATTGATTGCACTTTATTTTTACTTATTTAGCTTCTATTTGTTTGCTGGGGCGATTCTAAGATTTTTTTTTTTTCTTCTTCAGGTAGGCATTCAAAAATTTAATTTTATAAATATACTAATTTAGACTTTTCAAATCACACAAAAAAAAAAAAAAAAAATCTAATTAATTGATATAATTATTTCAAAAATTAAAATGTGGATACAAAAACTTTAATATAAATATATTTTGTGTTTATCACTAGTATGATAAAATGAAACATTTCTTTTCTTGTAAAGTCTAATTTCTTCTCTCCAAAAAAAAAAAGTCTAATTTCTTTATAGTTAATTTGTGCAATAAGTTATAAAATAAAATTTAGAATGGTCAATAAATTGGGAACAAAAATACGGATAAGATTTGAGATAAGAAATAAAATCCATATAAAGAAAAGGATTAATTACATTCTTCACCTCTCTAAGTTGATCCAAAATTTACTTTAGTCTCTATAATTTTAATTTGAACAATTTAATCCTTATACTTTAAGTCTAGTTTCAGTTTGGTTCTTCTGTCTACATTTTTGTTAATTTTATCTACGTGTACATGTTAGAAAATTAACAGGTGTCTAAAAATTATTAGTTTTAATCTCCAATTTGGAATCGGAATAAGAACACATAATATTTATGAAAAATCATATCATGATTAGTAGAGACCGATCTTTTGATCGGGCGAGCGGTGGTACTCAATTCATGACCTTCCCCTCTTGTACCTAAGTTCCCAAGCCGAAGCAACTTTGGTGATGACGGACACGTGGCCTTTGGCACGAGTCAGGGTTTCTTAAATTTCCCTAAAACAAAATATTTAGGTGGCGACTCTGTATCTGGCAAAACAGTCCAATTTTGGCATTATTTGATTTAAAATCAATTTTCCAAAACGAATTGCCGGATTTGGACTTTTTGGTGTTTATCAGTTTCACATTGCACTTGTGAGACTAGATTCAGAGCTGCGGAGTCCGAACTGTGAGGCCTTCTTTTCAAACCTTTCCGAAAGGCGGGGCGTGGAAAAAAAGGCAAGTCCACAAAATGACCAAGAACTCAAAGTTTGGGTCAAATAAGTCCGTGATGCTGCTTATGGCACTGAAGATGTTATTGACAAATTCAAGCTTCACCTTGCACATCATCATGGCAATGGATTCCGTGGATTTCTTCGTAAGATTCCCTGCTTCATCAAGACTTTGAAAGCTCACCACCAAATTGCTTCTGAGGTGCTAAGAATCAAGTCCAGGGTTATCAATATTTCCCAAGGACGTCAGAGATACCAAGATAGATATGGTATACTAAAAGCCTCAAGGTCCACTAGTGTTAATAATTCATGGTATGATTGTCGTGGCGATGCGCTTCTACTTGAAGAAACAAAGCTGGTGGGGATCAAAAAGCCCAAAAGACGACTGATTGGGTCGCTAATCGAGGGAGGTACTAGGCTGAAAGCAGTTTCTGTGGTGGGAATGCAAGATTAGGCAAAACAACCCTGGTTAAAATAGTCTACGATGATGAAACGGTGAAGAAACATTTTAACAGCCATGCTTGGCTCACTGTTTCCGAGTCAATCAACATTGAGGATCTCATGAAGGACATGATTCAACAACTCTTCACTGAAATCCTACAACCAGTCCCTTCTGAAGTTGAAACAATGAGCATTAACAGGGATTGAAAGGAATGGTTAAAGATTTTCTGCAACAAAGGAGGTACGTGTTGTTTCCGATGATGTTTGGGATGCTATCAAATCCATGCTGCCTGACAACAATTGTGGCAATCATGTCATTCTTACAACTCGTTTATCTGATATAGCTTCTAGTACCTATTGCAATGAAACTGATGGTAATGTCTATAACTTGATGCCCTTGTCCGCAGAGGAGTCTTGGATGCTTTTTTGCAACAAGACTTTTCGAGGGTACTTATGCCCTCCACACTTGAAGGAAATTTCCCATAAATTCTTAAAAAAATTTAATGGATTGCCGCTTGCAATTGTAGCGATAAGTGGTGCTTTGGCTATAAAGGACCAGAGCAGAATAGACGAATGGGAAATGATTTATCGCAACCTTGGTGCTGAATTAGAGGGCAATGACAGACTAGAGAGTATGCAAAAAGCACTATCTCTTAGTTACAACTATCTGCCTGATTATCTGAAGACTTGTTTCTTGTACTTGAGTATTTTCCCTGAGGGTCAACAGATAATGTGTAGTAAAGTAATTAGACTTTGGATAGCAGAAGGATTTGTGAATGCCACTGAGAGTATGACTACAGAAGAAGTAGCAAACAACCACCTCAATGAGCTATTCAATAGGAGCCTGCTTGAAGTGGCACAAAGATTTGCATACGGAAGGCCTCGAAGTTCCACATTTTTGGGTTAGAATTTCATCAAGGAAAAGATCCAATTTTAGCATTTAAAATATCAATAATCAATTTAGAATCTGTTGAAAAGTAAACTTGTGTTTTAATATTTTAGGAGTTCCCTATATTTAGTTATGCTAATTATGGAGGAATAATGGCATGCATGTAATGGTGCATAATGTGTGTTAAGGGACAGTAGTAGTATGCTAATGTGTTAGCGGTTACAAAAATTAATATAATTAGTGGGTCTTAATGAAAGTGTGTGAGTTACATGTTAGAATCTAATATATAGTCATGCAATCTATGTAATGAGAGATAAGAATGAGTATGCAATGATAATAATATGAGTGAAATACAAGAGTTGTATTTTTCCTTCTCCAATTCTCTTTCAATTTGTGTGAGTGATTGTTGTGTGGCCAAGTTTATTTCTAACAGAATCTCCTTGAACATGATTTTTTTGCTTATCGAAGTGTTAGCTTTCTAAAACCTCATCTTGATAGATGCCATTTGATATCCTCCGCGGTCTTGATAGTATTCATGTAATGGTGTCTTACAAATTTGGTTTCTGATTTAAAATTGAATTTATTAAAAAACCTAAATAGAATTACTTTGAAGATGTGTCTGATATAACACAAGGTTCAGGTCTACTGAAAACACACAACCAATACATACATTCATATTAATAAACAATAAGTAACATCACATCTACAATACCAGACAACACACAGCCAATACATACATATTAATCAACAAGAAGTAAACATCATATCTCCAATACTGAAAACACACAACCACTACACATATTAATACTAGAACTGAAAAACCAGGTACCTTACAACGATTAACATAGTTATACGCCAATGTCAGGAAAGTCCTTCTCTTTGGGTGCAAGGAGAACCTGTTCTGTCTGTGCATCCATTGCCTCATCCACAGTGTCTGTACTTGCTGCTGTCCTCTGCCTTATCCGGGCTGCAATCTCTTTCTGGATCACTATCTTCCAGATAGAACTAACGTCAGGTGATTTGAGTAGCAGCATATCATAATCGAATTCGAAATCGTCAACAAATTTAGCTGCATCTTTCTTAATCTGATCTTGGTTAGCCAGGACAACCATGTTACGATGGTCAGTAGAACAATATTTATAACACAACTCAGATAAAATGGCCACAGCCAGTATGTTGCTTTTAGATTGCAGTTTTAGGAAATAACCCGGATCTACTATCCGAGCATATCTCCAAAATCTTGATGGAATAGAGCCTTGTTTGTGGCTTGGCCTGTCAAAACTCATGCATATTCTACCTATCTCATCAATACAATCTTCAGTTTCAGGTATTCGCAACCGTGCCAAAAACGGTCCTGTTGTCATCACAGGCAATAATTTATGAATCACTTTAACAAACATCCGGTATGCACTCATCCCATTGAGCTCTAGGTGCTGTACAATCACAAACCTTAAAAGTCCCAACTTGGTTCGGTCCGAATCATATTGATATCGAGTGTCTGCATATGCAACATGATTAACCAAAGTGTTTTTAATGTCAACACACGAAGAGAGTCCATGTTTGATCACTGAAAGCTCACGAATTGAGGGTTTGAAAGACTCAACAGTGAAAGAGCTAGTTTTGTAAAAAGAGAAAAACCCCATTGCAATACGATCCATTGATCTCGTGTAGTTGTCTACAGACTTGGTTATCAATTTCATCAGATTGGCAGAGAGATAACAAGCTGCTTTTGCACCCACATTAGCATCATCGTCCTCTCGACCTTGATTTGCTTCGCGACTGGGCTGAATTCTAGGTACCTTCCTGATGGGATTGGTCGATCGGAGCTTTGTTTGGGAAGAAAGAGTGGAATTGGGATAATGGTCAGCCATTAATGACAAACCATCTTCAGGGTTCGGCAAATGACAAGCCATAGACATGAGTAGATAGAGGCATTCTTCAGATATACCTTCCTTGATAGATTGTTGGACTTTCTTCCAATCTTGTAGGACAAGTGTTTGATCAGTGTAGGACTTGATTCGAACATACTCTTTCTTTAGGACATCCTCCAAATCGAAGTTCTTCTCGCTGAGTTTGGAGCTTTTATCTCTACTATTCGAATTGGAATTGTAACTGGAACTGGAACTCGCAGTGGACATGTTTTTTGTGAGATCAGAGTGTGTTTGTGTGGATGGGTGTTAAGGTGGTGGTTTGGTGTGGTTGCATCTTTGTAGTCAGCATTTCCTTAACGACTAAGTTTAGGTACAGAGAACACACACAAAATTTTACAACATAACTTCTTTTTATTTTTTTATTTTTTTATTATTGCTTTATTATTTGGGGAAATTATAATGGTGTCAGAAAAAAATTTATAAAAAAATATAACTATTATAAATATTAATAATTAAAATCATAAATTTTTAAAATTTGGCCTGAATAGTAATTTTTTCTTTTTATTTTTATTATATGAATTAAAAGTAGTTATTAATATGTGTTTGAGAAGTTGCTGTGATTCAATTTGTTTTAATTGATGGCAAATTAACTTAATAATTTTATGATTTTTTTGGCCTTTTTAGTCAAAAAAAAAAAAAAGAGGGAATTTTTTTTAAAGTCCATGGTGTTAAGATTTTATAGCATAAAGAACACCTAATATTTTCATAATGTCTAAGGTCCTTCAACATCGATTCAGAGAAAATTCGACCCCGAAAATTTCTCTGAACTTCCTAGAGAAATTCTCTCTAGAGAAATTCTTCTCTGCACTTCCCAGAGAATTTCTCTGGATCTTCCAGAGATTTTCTCTCCAGAGAAATTTTGGGAATTTCTTTGGACTTCCTCAGAGAATTTCTCTGTATTTTAAACCAATTTTCTCTGGTTTGCTCATAATTTTCTATGTGTTTTTGATCAAACCAGATTGTAAGCCATTTAGACAACAATAAACTAGAGAAAATTGAACAACCGCCACAAGTGAAAAACATATAAATCCTGAACTACTCAAAACCAGGAAAACTTCACTCAACTCAACGAGTCTTTGTCCCAAATACTCAAGATCGCTACATGGATCCATCTCTTCCAAACCAGGAAAATATTAAAAGATAACAAAGCAAAAGAGAACGAAACTATTAATCAAGAAGTAAAAGTCATAATTGATATATGTATATGTATTTATATTACAGGGTAAATATGCATCAGATACAATTCAAAAACTTTACATAGAAGGTTTGTTTCAGTCAAGTATCACAATATTAATTGTCGAATGGTCTCGAATTGATAACATGAATGCAAATAGAAATTTCAACCCATCTTCATTCTTGGACCTGCTTCTTAATATTGTGAAAACAGGTTTCAACTTTTATGACTACATCTCCTACACATTGAGATGGCACCAACCCAAGCCAATGATTCTACCTCAACAAGCAATCATTATTCTACATAAACTACAGTACCATTGTCAAATATGGTGCAAACCTCAAATATTATGGCTAGAAAGTCGTTCAAAAAGAAATTATTGTTTTGTCAAAACTAAAGCTTCATTGTCTCAATGGAAAATAACAAATTAAAAGCTCATCCTCTGAAAATTCGATCCAAAGAAAATTGCCAAATCTAGAGAAAATTCCAGGGTAATTTAGAGAAAATGCCAAATCTAGAGAAAATTTGAGGGTAATCTAGAGAAAATTATCAAATTCAGAGAAAATTTGATCCAGAGAAAATTCTAGGGTAATCTAGAGAAAAGTGGCCAAATCCAGAGAAAAGTGGCCAAATGCAGAGAAATTCCCGCAATCCAGAGAAATTCAACAATGTCAACACAAAATTTCTCTGGCTTGTAGGAAACATTGTATTCAACATTCTCAACACAAACAATATATGCACATATATATATATATATATATACATTTATCAACAATGAGGAGATAGAACTAACTAATTTTTCTTTTGAACCTGAAGACTTTGTAGATTCTGTGGACTGTAAGACATTTTCTCTGGACTTTATGCTGGGCAATTAGGATGTGATTCTTCTATTTCAGTGCTTAATTTGCCTCAATTTTGCCAATTTATAATGCCAAGAACAACCTATATCCTCTTCACTTGTTGTTTGACTAGGTGTGACTGCAACATCAGATAAGACTTCATCTTTGTTACGTTCTTCACTCCCTTTTACATCAGTCTCCTGCTCAAGAAGTATCGTTGAAGATTGTATCTCATGGTCACCAACATTTGCTTCTTTTGGTGAATTTGTGAATGCCTCAGATTTAATATGGGACAAATCACCTGCTGAATCATTCACACTGCTATTCCCAATAGCAAATTCCTTAGTCTTGTTGTTGGAACTTACCACCAAATCAGAGTTACAGCTTGACAAAATATCTTCAATGGACATAGCACTTCCTAACAGGTTTGTTTTAGGCAATAGATCGAAACCACTTCGTATCTATCTCTTCATATCTTCTTCACCAGAGTTGTGGTTTTCCTTGGTTGAGATTTTAGAGAGAGAAACGGGAGAGGAGAGAGAAGCATTGGAAGAATCGAGCGATGGTCTAGTCTCTCTGGAGATGATGATGATGAAGCTGAAGCCTTCATGCTCGATTCATTCAACATTTTGTCAAATTTCTCTATGATATATGGGGTTAGGATTGGGGGACCTTAGACATCATAAAATAATATTGTGGATTGTATCCATTACTAAAAATGGGATAGGGACCTTAGACTAATTTTCTCAACAATTTTTGGGAAGTTGCCAAATGACCCCTATGTATTTGGTGCAATTTGATTGTTGTGGCCTCATTTTGTTGGTAATTTAAACAATTTATTTTTTAAGCCATGTCAAGAGGAATACATTTTGTGTTGATGTGGCTTGGTTTGGTAATTTGAACTGCTCATTTTATAAGGCTTATTTGATAGTTCATCAAAAAAAAAAAAAAAAAAAAAAATCAAATATCAATAATTATGTGATCAAATTAAAAAATAATGTATGAACAAAATGGACCATTTTAAGAAAGGGAAAATTAGTCTAGGGTCCCTCTCCCACTTTTCGTAATGGAAGAGATCCACAAAATTATTTTTTGATGTCTAAGGTCCCTAAACATATATCAGAGAAATTTGACTCTTTGTCTATCCTCCTCTACTGCAGAGCAGAACTTCCCCTGAACTGTGCTTTACAATTTGAAAACAGAAAGCAAGGCGAAGACGCCGGAGACCACGTAGGACAAGACGACGGCTAGTCCGGCAACGGTTTTGGCCTCAAGTCCAGTGAGGACGAGGATTCCGGCGCCGATCATAGCACCCATGCTAAACCACATGAGGTCCCACCAAGTAAGAGATTCGCCGAAACGAAGGCTCTGTGTCCCAACAGACGCCATTGCTTGTATGGTTTGGTACGCCTTCTCTATCCTATCTGTGAATCTATTATAAATTTCTTTTTGTTTTGTTGTTCTTTAGTGTTATTGCAATGTTCTTATTGGAATTTTAACATGTTGCCACATAACAAGATGCAAATTTAATCATGTTGGCTTTGGCTACCCATGAAGTCCATTTTGCAATACTCAGGGAGGTTAGTGTATTACGATATAATAATTCATTTTTTCTGAAGACTCTTGACTAACATTTTTGGTTCAAATTTGCATGATTGTTTAAGTTGGGAAAATGGTTATAATTTTGTATTTAAAGTTTATAGGTAGGAAAATGAGAAATAAATGCCATGTTTGGTTTGATTTTCTAAGTCTGTTTTCAGAATTTACTTGTGAGGTCGTATTTACCCAGGACAACAAGATAAATGTTTCTTATGTGGTCAGGTGGGTCATTTAGCAGCAGACTGCAAAGGTAAGGCAAAGAGAAAGGCTGGGGATTTTGATGAGAAAGGTGATGCTGATGTCGTGCCCAAAAAGCCTTATTAGGTCTGTTTTGATTCCCATTGAAATGAGGATTCCTAATTTGCCTTTTGAGTTTGATTTTGAGTGCATTGTTGATGACTTCATCTTCATGTGTTTCTTTGTGGGCAATGATTTTTTACCAGAGAAATTTCAAAGATAAAAACAGAATTAAAAAAGAACTTGATAAATATGCAGAGAGTTGGTTAATTGTAGATTTGACTGAGTTGGGTTTTTGGGATTGATGGATGAATGGATGATGCAGAGAGTTGCAGAGACATTCAATCATTCAAGCCATTGTTTTAGGTTATTGTTGTTGTTGTTGTTTTTTTTTTTTTTTTTTTTTTGGGTGATGCAGAAAATTTCTCTGGTTTTAAAGAATTTCTTTGGATTGAATCCAGAGAAATTCTCGGTGATGAGATTTTCTCTGTGAATATGTATCCAAGTCACTGAAGCCATCAAACTGCAGATAAATTCAGGAAGTTACAAAGGCTGAAATCTGGACTTGAAGCTCAAATGATTAAATGACTTGCTATGTTTCCAGGTATGTTTTCATTGTTTCAAGGGGTTTACAAGTGAATTTCTCTGGTTAGAGGGGATTTTCTCTGGGGTTGAAATGTCTCTTTGATAGAAACATGACACATTTTTTTCAAACCGTGCAGTGAAAGCAAAGAATCTAGATTGTGTTTTTTTGTCTTTTAAGCGAAAGGGATGCTTAAACAAACCCAGAAAATGATTACCATGGTTGAGCAATAGAATTGTTAGTGGGATCAATTAATGGTTGTTGCTGGTTTACAAAATGTTTCCATGCTTAATTCATCTTTTCATAGGGAGTCTCAGTGAGCCAGCGCGACGATAATTCGGACTTAAGCATTAGCGATTGTATGGAAAAGTGCTGGAACAATTGCAGTTGTGTTGGGTTCACCACAAGCAATAGCAATGTTGGTCCAGAGAAATTCTCTGGGTTCCAAATTAAGCATTCCAGGTTCCAAATTGTGAATTGAATTTTTTTTTCATTTGAACTGAATTTTCTCTGGGTTGGTCCAGAGAAATTTTTCCTAGAATTTCTCTAGACCAATTTTCTCTATGACGTGAATTTTCTCTGGACTAATTTTCTCTGGACCAATTTTCTCTGGATCAACTTGAGGGACCTTAGACATTATAAAAATATTAGATGTCCTTTATGTTATAAAATCTTAATACGAGGGACCTTAAAAAAAAAACCCCTTTAAGAAAAGACTGTTTGTTCCCTTTTTTTTTATATATATATTATTTTGTAATCCAATTATGTCATTATCGATTTTTGATTAATATATTTTTTGTAAGGATAATTTTTTTTCAAAGATCTTACAAATTGAAAGGTTTAAATTGCTGAAACTTGTCTAAAGTGAGCCCACAACAAGCAAATTGTGTCATGACCCGAACCCGCCCCAATGGATTAAGGTCATAACCGGCCGGTAATCAAGAGATTACCTACGACCTTATACCATTAAAACATATTTCAACAGAGTTAAGGGGCCAAACCGGAAGCAAACTCAAAAATTTTGTCCATAAAGCTGTGCTTACATAGCACGTCAAAACATTTCACAGACACTCATTAATAACCCACATCAAAGGGAAATGACATAGAATTCTTTGACACATCAGGATCATTCAAGTCAAAGTCAGTCAAACCAAAAGCTTATGTACATGGTGATCTAACATTTTTACCAAAGTGACAAAAAGGAAGACAAAAGAAACAAACAAGTCTCGTATATGAGACATTTGGGCTGACTCTTCAAAACTTTGACTTTTTCTCACATACTTCACCGAGGCTGGGTTTGAACATCCCTTGGCTCACCTACATACGCATGAATGAGAGTGAGCGAAAGCCTAGTGAATAATATCAAATAAAGAAGATACATGGATGAAATTTGAAACAGATATATTAGACGGCCTTGGGCCCATTCATAGTTCTATCTAGTACATTAAACGGCTACAAACCCAGACGTATCAAACGGCCTCTGGCCCACTTCGTCTTTAACAAACGACCTCGAGCCCAATTCATTCACGTCAAATGGCCTTTGGCCCAATCATTCACATCAAACGGCCTTTGGCCCAATCATTCACATCAAACGGCCTTTGGCCCAATCATTCATGTCATACGGCCTTTGGCCCAATCATTCATGTCCAACGGCCTTCGGCCCAATCATTTATGTCAAATGGCCTTTGGCCCAATCATTCATATCCAACGGCCTTTGGCCTAATCAATTATGTCAAACGGCCTTTGGCCCAATTATATGGTATAACGAATATTTGTCCACAATTCAAATTAACAAACTTATGAAACTCAAATAGGAGTAAGCAATAGGACAAATAGCATACTTCAAAATATCTTTCCTAAGATATTACTCACAGTGATTTGCTGGATGATTTGCCCTTGTGCTTGACCCTACACATTTCATAAACATAATGGGTCACAAACAATTCAATTCGTTCTTAATTCATATATCCTTCTTATGCTTCTTCCTTATCTTTTTAACTCATTTTTAGTGTTCAATGCATGCCTAAGAGTGCTTAGAAATGAAAGAGAACGGAAAACAAATCATACAACACATTTTTAAAATTCTTGAAACAAGGCTCTCTGCTCGAGCGTGGCTTTGGCCGCTTGAGCGGACCCCTTGGGTCTGCAAAAGTATTGGTTGCCTCGATTTTGCGCTCGAACGTGATTTCGGACACTCGGGCTGAAAGTCAAACATGTGACTGGGCGCTCAAGCGTGACTCTTCCCGCTCGAGCGGACATCAATGTCTGTAAAACTTCTGGGAGCTAACATTTTACGCTCGAGCAGCGCTCGAGCAGACTCGATGAATTCTGGAATTTCCAGAACTGTTCTTGAAGCTCAAACTTGATGTTCAAAGGTTCAAAGTTAGTGTTTTTGGCACAAAATCATGGAAAAACATTACATAGCATGAGAATATAGGTCATTTAAGACCAATTGTCCAAAACCATGATCTAATTCTCAAATTATCTCAACAAAACACATAGCTTCACGATTAAACTTCAATACACATATAACCAACTCCATAACTTCATGAATTATACATGCATATGTAATATAGACCCCAATACCATTACAAATGGCACACATGATGTTTATACTCATGAAGCTCAACAAAACCATGCTTGCATGTATGATTTAATGCTCAATTTTTCATAATTAACATGTACATACCAACTTCAAATTCATCAAATTCAACTCAATTCACACTCTTGATTACAATTCATCTTTGAGCTCACATAATTACAACTCAAACTCATGAATTCATGCCCAATTACTCACCTATGAGCTCCAACGTTCCAAGTTCTAGTTAATTCTTGAGTTAATCTTCAAGATCTTCAAGCTCCTTGTTCAATTCTCTAACTTGAGCTCCCTCTCTCTCTACAATCGGCACACTCTCTCTCTAGAGTGTAATCTCAACAAATATGAGTTCCAAAGAGAGGAATTGAGTGCATATAAGCCTATTTATAGGCTTGGCTAATCAAATTGATTAAGGCTAAGTAATTGAGCCTAATTTAATCGTTCTGAATCTAATTATTTTGATCCAAATAAATTTTCAATTAAATTTCACCGTAGGCTCTAAAAATTATGTCAATCACAATGGCGTAGTCAATTTCGGTTTTTGTGGTCGATAAGGCCTTCAATTTTCAGTTTACAACAGTAAGTTGAACAGATTTTCCTACGGTGAACAGATAGAAATTCAAAATTGCATATAATTATGTAATTATCACTCAAATCATATTAAGCACATAATCATAATCATAATTAAGATCAATTAGCATAACACGGGACAGAGTTATCACAAATTACATGTGCAATTCATAGATGGGTGTTTTTTTCAAAAGATGTTAGGCTTGTCTCCAATCTAATTTTGGTTCGTAAGCCAATCATGAACTCTAATTTGATAATCTAAATTGTTCATTTTTTAAGTATCTACTTATATTTAGATTATCGTTTAACAGATTATATAAGAAATAAATAATAAGATGATTTTAAAAATAAACTATTTATTTTTTTAACTAAATATTTGAAATTAATCTTTTTCTTTTTATAATAATGACGATAGTAAGAATTCAATCAAAAAATACGGAATTTTCCTTTCCTATTTCCAGTCTTTGGTTAGTGGCCTAATCCGCGATAGTTGTAGAGTTAAGAATTTCTAGTGCATTTTTTTACAATACCAAGCTAGTAATTTTAGTCGTCTAATAAAGAAAAAATTCAATTGTTAATGCCCAAAATCATATATACAAAAATAGTTAGTTTTTAAGAAGACAAAGTAGTTTTCATGATCTAATTTACTAAAGAAATTCATCATACTTAACACACAGTGTGATCATACTTATTATTGAACTAATCATACTTACCTCATAATGTAACCAAAATTTAGAATTTACTTGCAATTAAAATCCACTCTGCTTACCAATAAAATTAATCCCTTTTTTTTCCTCCATAAATTTAATAGTAAAACACAATCCTTCATGTTTTTCTTTCCATCTAGCAAGGAAAATTGATTTTGGGATTTTGATTTTTCACCCTTCCAAAACAACTCATCATACCTGTTGATCAATCAATCACTTTCATTTTGTTTCCACTCCTTTTTGAGCTTTTTTTTTTTTTCCTTCAACATCTTTATTTTCTCATCACAACTTTCATTTTCTATGTTGGAAGAATCTTTTGCTTTTGCTTTTCTTTATTTCTTATTTTGTGATTAGTTTTTTTTATTTTTATTTTGTGTGTAATCACAATTTTAAGAGTATTCGTAACTTGTAAGAGTATCCCTAACAATGTTACCTATTTTCTTTAAATTGTGCATTCTTTATTTTAGGGAATCACTTTTTCAATTACTTTTTCCAAATACTCTTTATTCTTTTTGTACTTTATTTAAATATTATATTATATTATTATTTTTTAATTAAGCCTATTTTTTAAAAGTTAATATGACAATTAAATTAGAGAAAGTAAAGAGAAAAAGCAAGAGAGAGAAATTAATATTATATATTTAGGTGAGTAGGAGATGAACAGTGACTCCCCACATATAAAGAGTCATTGTAACATTTGTTAAATTAAAGAATTTGTTAATGAGTCTGTTGAGGATGATTTTTAGAGTTTTCACTCCTAAAATAGTTAAAAAAATTAAATATAGCGTATCTGTTGGGATGCCATAAGTTTAGGAAAATGTGAGAAGAAAAAAAAAGTAAGAAATAAGAGATAGAAAATTTTTAAAAAGACTAACCACATTCTTAGGGTTGTTTGAGAAGCTAGCTTTTTGGCTAAACATAGTCAAAAAGTCAAAACACTCAATCACGTTACTTTTTATATATTTTTTACACATATTTTCATAAAAAATTTTAAAATCAACTAAAATAGTAAATTATCAAACAAGCTCTTAAGGGAATTTATAAGAATGATAAAGAGTAACAAATGTAAGAAAGAGAACAAAAGAGAGAGGAGAGAGAAGTAAAGAAGCGATAAAAAGGAAGAATTTTGTTTCAGTGTATTTAAAAAAAAAATGTACATATTAATGATAAATTTTATAATATTAAAAAATAATTTTATAAACTTTATCATGTATTTAAAAATACTTTTGGAATTTACTACTTAACTGTTATTTTTTGGAGGATTTTTTTTAGGGTACCTAGTATTAAGATTTTATAGTATAAATGATACTTAATATTTTCATAATGTCTAAGGTCTCTCAAATTGATTAAGAGAAAATTCAATCCAAACTAGGGAAAATTCAATTCAAATAAGAGAGTTTCTTTGGTCTTCCAAACCAAAGAAAATTCAGTCCAAACCACTGAATTTCTCTGGTCCAAACTAGAGAAATTCAATCCAAACCAGAGAAAATTCAATCCAAGCTTGAGAATTTCTTTGGTCCAAACCAGAGAAATTTGGTGGGGATGAGGAGAGAGGAATTGAATTGATCATCCACCAGCTTCCAAGGCTGCGATTGAATCAATGTCCACAATTGAGATCGTTGAAAGCCATATATCCACCGAATCATACTGTGTTGTTTGCAAAGAACCCTTTGAATTAGGAATCGAAGCTCGTGAAATGCCTTGTAAGCATATATACCATCCAGATTGCATACTTCCTTGGCTTTCTCTTCTATCTCTATTGAGTCAAATAGCGGACAAAATGATCAGACCCAGATGGGAAACGATGATGTATCAAAGTTGAAAGAACGGTGGAGATCGCTTGCCTTTTAATCCTGTGATCGTGCTTCGTGGCCCTTCTCATTGCGGTGTTTCTGAAGCCGTTGCCGACGGTGGCGGCGGAGTGTTTGAGTTGTATTATAATGACGTTGTGTCTGGGTTGAGGCCGTTATCGACGAGTATGTCGAAGTTTTTGTTATGGTCTGGTTTTGATCGGCTTTTGGATCAATTGTCCCAAATTCTTACAAATATTTTTCACCTTGAGATCTTCACCCTCTCGAAATACAGAAGGTAGAGAGAGAGATGAGTTTTGATTTGACAGAGTGAAATTTCTCTATGATATATGAGTGTAAGGTTAAGGGACCTTAGATATCAAAAAATAATATTGTGGATCTGCCATTACTAAAAATGAAAGAGGGACCTTAGACTAATTTTCCCTTATTTTTTCCTATAAAAACAAAAACAAGAAAAATATAGAAGAAAATGATATAGAGAAGAGAGAGACACTATCACCATGGCTGGTGCCAGATTCGAGCAAGTAAAGAAACTCCTTTTCTACGGTCCATAGCAACCCCTGTCTTCTTCTGTCATTATCGTCGTTCAACTCTTCCCCTTCTTGGTTCTTGCTCAGGGTTGCAAATAAACAAAATCGTTTGTAAATAGGCTCAAATTTAGTTCGGTAAAAGCTCGTTCGAACTCGATTTGTTATTTATTTATTTATTTTTTTACATTCGAGCTCGAGCTTGAGCTCATTAAAATTTTAATAAACAAACCCAAACATACTAAAGTTCGGCTCGTTTGCTGGCTCGTTTAACATTTATTATTTATATATATTAAATAATATAAAAATATGTATAAACTATAAAATAAATATGCTATTTATATATTTTAAAAATATAAATGTAAATAATAGCTAAGTATAGACAATACATTTATATAATAGTAGTGGAAGATATTATTATTTTGGTAAAATATTAATTTTTTTTAGTATGTTTATATATATTATTGTATAATCAAAGCTTCAATTGTAACTTTAATTTCATATGCAAGTATTAATATATAATTTTTTTGGCTTGTTAAAATTCATGAACTGGCTCTGGCTCGAGCTCGAGCTTAAGCCAACTTGGCTCGAGCTCGATTCGTTAAATTTTTATTGAGCTCGAACTTCAATCTATTAAAATCTTAATAAATAAGTCCAAACATACTAAAACTCGGCTCGTTTGCAGTCCTGCTGTTGAAAGCTCTTCCGATAATCTTTCAACCATTATCATTACAACAAATTAAAATTTTAGAAAGAAAAATTGAAGATAAAATTATTTTTTAAGGAAAATATTTTTATTTCGAAAAGTGTCATTGTTATATTTTTTTAGCGATGAAATTTCATATTTAGTGATGATTTTTTTTTTTTTTTTGGGATTAAATTTTTTTATTTCGAAATATAAATCTTTTTTCGACCAAATTATTTTGTCCCTCATTTATTAGCCACATTTTCGATTTTTTATCGCTAAAAACTCTTTTTTTGACTTTTCAAAACAATCTTTTAGCGACTATGCTCACGATAATAGAAGTTGACCACAAAATGTTTTTTGTAATAAAATTTTCACTTTCGAGGACACAAATTTAGTTCCTAAAACTTTTATATATTGTAGTGGTGTTCCTATTCATCCTCTCATCGACAACTGTCTCTTCTTTCTCTTCTGTCTCTCTTCTCTTTCTCATATTTCCCTTTTTTTTTCCTCCTTTAATTCTTGACCCTACATGTTACGGGTGATTATTCAGTACACCGGAGTATGGACAGGTGGTACTGCATAAAGTTTTGATTGGTGGAGAGGCGTAAGGGCCCACAATTTATGTTGGGGATGAGGGAACAACATGGGGCTAAGTAATTGGTGATTAGTTTAGAATATGACCATGTGGTGCTCCGGGAGTATTGAATAATTTCCCAGATGTTACTAACTTGAGACAACCAAAATACATAGAAGAATTTTACATAATGGGAAACACTTATTTGTCTCACATGTGTCTCATCTTATGAAAATTTTCAATGTGCTAGAACACAATTATTCTTAGTTATCTTCGTTTTTCTCAAATTTGTTCCATTCTATACATAAGCCTTTATTAGCAACATTTTTGTAAGGCATCCTTTGTAAATCAGCTAAAAAAATCAATTTATTGGCTAAAAAAGTAAACATAATTCTAAACTTTTTAGCACGAATAAATTTGGTTGATAAGTTTGGATTACCCCAAGATGTATCTAATGTTCCTAGTTGTATTAAAAAAGAAAGTGTTGACAATTACTTTAATATCTCCTTCAACTTAATTGAATTTTGTATGATACCCTGTCTTTTAAGGCCTTGCCTTCTGCAACTGAAGTGGCAATCTTTCCAATATGCTTTTTTCAACCAAGAGATTTTTCTCAACTATTTTAATAATATAACATGTTGTTTTTCAACTATTCTAAAAAATACATGTGCCAAATTCATGGCAGAAAAATGAAAGAGAAAAAAAAGGACACACATGAAACAGACTAGAAACTTTCTCCATGGTTACTAAATCTAGGGATACAATACATTACTCCGCTACAAAAAGTAAAAATGAGAGGCGGTATTTATTTCATAATATAATAGTTTCACATCATCGATTGAGTAAGAAAAATTTATAAAATTTATTAATTTATACAATATTATATTTACGGTTATAAAAAAATCACTTAAACTAGGGTCGGCCTACCACTCAATGTGGCCTAAAGTGAAATGTTCTTAGGAAGCTTTTAATATATAAATATAAATTCAAATAATATTATTAATTTTGAAGTTTTTTTTTAATTTAATTTTTGTAAGGGTCATAAAACAAAAAGAAATGAAAATTGCTATAAGTAATCATGTAATTAGAGCTTTACACATTTAAAATGAAGTCTATGCTAGGGAGAAAAAAAATTAAAATTGAAGACTATAAATCTCAACCTATTCTAAATTGGTGGAGCTTTTTTTTATTTTTTATTTATTTTTATAATAATGTGAACATTTAAAAAATAGAAAGGGGACTTACGTGTAGGTCCTAATAAGTGAATTTATTGTCTAATAGATCTTATGATAATTAATGACATTTTTCATTAAACACTACTAAAAAACGTCACTAGTTGTTAATTTTCACGACAATATGAAAATTTTGTTACAAAAAATGTAACTAATTATAAGTTTCAGCGACAATTTAAAAAAATCATCACAAAAAAGTGTCACTAATTCACAACTTTTAGCGACAATTTAAAAAATTTGTCACAGAAAAACGTCACTAATTGTAAGTTTTAACTACAATTTATAAAAATCATGACAAAAAAGTCACTAATTGTTATTTTTTAGTGACATATGTAAAAAATCGTCACAAAAAAATTATTTTTAGTGACGATTTTACCAAGACTTATTTTCAATAGAATTTAATAGGAATTAAGTTCAATTGTTAGAACCTATTGATAGTTTATCCAAAATAATAGAATAGGTGCTTTTCGTTTATAAACTAATCCACATAGGCATTTTCTAAATATGTGGAACTGTATTATGCTTGTGAGTAGAATTTATTTATTTATTTTTTTTGTTTTGTGGATGCCTTTTTCATAAAAAAAAATAAAAATGATCTTAATGAGTGTCTTAATAACATTAGTTAAGAAAATATAAAACAATAGGTAAGGATTGAACACCTTGAAATTTATTTATTTATATATATCTATCTATATAAGAATAGCTTTGGTGTCGGTGGCTTGGCTTTTTATTCCTATTTTGCCCTTCAATTTGTTTTGAAATTCCCTACTGTTGCTTTAGACAATTTGATCATTCAATGGATTTGTTGGTAAGTTCACTTCTTCCTTTTCAGCATGATGTAAGGTTCAATTATTATATTTGAGGGAAACTACTTTCTTAACCTCTCTACTTTGAGAATATTATAACTCCAACTTTGTTGTGTTATTATAATATTTTTGGTTTTGCATGGTGTTTATAAAATTTCGATAGCTTTAGTTTTATAGAATGTACAATTTCTTGTTACTTTCTACATTACAAGACTAACAATACTACAAACTTACTCTTATCAATTCAAAATTTACCTAGAAAAAAAAAGGTTCAAATTCATTTTACTCCTGGATTTCATATTTTAGCAATTTAATCTTTACTACACAACACATTCGAGATAAATTATGGTTCCTAAGGGTGGGTTCATAGCATTTTTTTTTACCAGACAAGTGATTGTCTTTTTGTAAAATATCAATAGTCAAAAATGAGGTTTGGATTTGTTCCAAGTTACAATCTGAATTTGAGGCATGTTCTCAAATTTGTTCCATTCTAGACATAAGCCTTTATTAGCAGCATTTTTGTAAGGCATCCTTTGTAAATCAGCTAAAAAAATTCAATTTATTGGCTAAAAAAGTAAACGTAATACTAAACTTTTAGCACAAATAAATTTGGCTGATAAGTTTGGATTACCCCGAGATGTATCTAATGTTACTGGTTGTATTAAAAAAGAAAGTATTTACAATTACTTTAATATCTCCTTCAACTTAATTGAATTTTGTATGATACCCTGTCTTTTAAGGCCTTGCCTTCTGCAACTGAAGTGGCAATCTTTCCAATATGTTTTTTTTTTTTTCAACCAAGAGACTATTCTCAACTATTTTAATAATATAACATGTTTTTCAACTATTCTAAAAAATACATGTGCCAAAAACATATAATTCATGGTAGAAAAATGAAAGAGAAAAAAAAGGGACACACATGAAACAGGCAAGAAACTTCCTCCATGGTTACTAAATCTAGGGATACAATACATAACTCCGCTACAGAAAGTAAAAATGAGAAGCAGTATCTATTTCATAATATAATAATTTCATATCATCGATTGAGTAAGAAAAATTTATAAAATTTATTAATTTATATAATATTACATTTATGGATCTCATAAAAAGAAGGGGTTATAAAGAATCACTTAAATTAGGGCCGGCCTACCACTCAATGTGGCCTAAAGTGAAATGTTCTTAGGAAGCTTTTAATATATATATATATATATATATAAATTCAAATAATATTATTAATCTTGAAGTTCTTTTTTTTTTTTTTTTTTTATAAAAAAAATAAAATTGTAAGGGTTATTAAACAAAAAGAAATGAAAATTGCTATAAGTTATCTTGTAATTAGAGCTTTACACATTTAAAATGAAGTCTATGCTAGGGAGAACAAAAAAAATTGATAAATCTCATCTCAACCTATTCTAAATTGGCGGATTTTTTTTTTTTAAATATTAAAGCGAGTCCTTTTACAATTATAGACGGGATATTTTTTTAAATATGTTGATTTTTTTTTTTTAATAATGTGAACATTTAAAAAATAGAATAGGTACTTTTCATATATAAACTAATCCACATAAGCATTTTCTAAATTTGTGGAACTTGTATTATGCTTGTGAGTAGATTTTTTTATTTTATTATTATTATTATTATTATTATTATTATTTTTGTGGATGTCTTTTTCATAAAAAATAAAAAGGTCTTATTAATGAGCGTCTTAATAACATTAGTTAAGAAAATTTAAAACAAGACTGCTATATATAGGGGCAACTCTACATGTAAGGGTGAGTGTTCAATTGAACACTCTGGAATTTATATATATATATATATATATATATGTATAATTCAACCCAAAGCTTTATGTTAAACACTCTAGTCCACTTTCTAAACACCCAACTCGGCCTCGTTTGGAAACAGGCTAATTTAGTAACTTTTTGGCTTTTTGGCTAAAAAGGTAGCTAAAAAAAACTTGTATGTTTGGGATGACTTTTTAGCTAATTACGAAAAGATGTGCAAAAAGTAGAGAGAAAAGAGAATCTTTGACTTTTTGATATGGGTTGTTGGCTTTTTGGCTAATTTAGTAACTTTTTGACTTTTTGGCTAAAAAAGTAAGTTCCCAAACGGGGCCTACCCATTCTAGCCCACTTTCTTATACAACTAACCCAACCAAGCCTAGCCCATAACCTTTAATCAATATACGTGCTTTGTGAAGTGAACACACAACATATTTTGCTTCCTCAGCCTGTGCAAAGTACCTCTTTGACAAAATTGTGTGATTTTACAACCCTCAACAAGTGTAGCACTTGAATGTTAATGTTGATAAGTAGTTTATAGCTTATCTCAATTTGAATTAAAGGAGTTTTCTTCATTTTTTTTTAATCATGTGAGTGATAAAATAAAATATATTTAGGACAAATTACAGCGGTAGTCCTGTAGTTTACCCGTTTTATCATTTTGGTCCCTGTTGTTTTAATTTGATCAATTTTGCCCTTGAATTTTACGGATTGTGTCATATTAGTCCAATAAATAACGACGATTAAGTTTGATGGACAGAAAATCAAATGATGTGTCAATTTGGTCCCTATAGTTTACAGGATGTGTTAATTTGGTCTCTGTTGTTTTGACTTTCCTACAAACTACAGGGACCAAATTGACACATCTTATAAGTTACAGGGACCAAATTGACACATCATTTGATTTTCCGTCCATCAAACTTAACAGTCGTTATTTGTTGGACTACTATGATACAATCTGTAAAATTCAGGGGTAAAATTGATCAAATTGAAACAACAGGGATCAAAATGATAAAGTGGGTAAATTACAGGGACCGTTTGCATAATTTGCCCTTATATTTATATAAATTTTTGTATCTACATTTTATTTTTTGAAACAATGATATCAATATATTAGAAATTTATTTTATTTATTTATTTGTGTAAGATTTGAAAAGTCTAAAAGAATTAAATTTTTGAATGTCTACCTTGAAAAAATTTTGTGGACTACCCACTATGAACACCTTGAAAAAATTTCCTCGAGTCACCAATGGCTATATATCACATTATTTTGTCACCATTATATCACTCGGTATATTATTTTTATTAATTCCTTAATTATTATATCTCTAAATAAGGAAATCAATCATAAATGTTCATATAAGTGGTGATACAATCTGGTGAAAAAAATCCAATAACATATAATCTTTCTCGATTTAAAATAATTGTACAATTTTAATGACACATACTTTCTAAAAAAATAGACAACCATTTCAAAAGAGTTAATGAATGAATTTAGAGCACTCTTCAATAAAATTGTCTTATTACTTTTCAATGGACGTCTTGTGTAATTTTGAGAAAATGGGATCTTCAAGTGGCTAAAGCGCAAGCTTCAGTCGCGTTGGCTTTAAGCGGGCCCTGATTTAAACAACAAGAACGAGATTATAGATAGACAATTTTTTATCGCCTATTGACAATGAGAGTAGTGCCCTAAGTGAATGCAACAAAAAGACACGGAAATAACTAATAATAATACAATTCATATATTGATAGTAAAACAAACAAAGTCTTAAACAACAAACGTCATCACCTGGAGCATTCACACTTGAAACAAAGACTTACAAGGCATCCAAACAAAGTCTTAAATAACAAATGTCACCACCTGTAGCATTCACACTTGAAACAAAGACTTATAGGGCATCCTACAATGACTTCCACGAAAAAAATAAATATTTGTAACGCGCAAACAAAGACTTGAAAGAAATTTTATATCAAGCATATACTCTTGAATTGCCACAAAACCTCAGTTGACTTAGAGCATTACATATTCCTAGTTTTAAAAGTTAGTTCAGCTCACCATTTCCTCTTAATTATCCCTTCAAACACAAAGCCAATTACGGCAAACAAACCCTCAAAAACAAGAAAATGGCTGAACCTGTGGTTCTCCGTCTTCTAGCCAACTTTGCACCTTTCCTTCAGGGAGAGGTCAATTTGTTGAACGGAGTTCGGGAAGCAATGGAAGACATCAGAGATGAATTTGAGCGCATGTCGGCTTTCCTTAGAGTTGCTGATGCCAAGGAAGAAAGTGACCCTAAACTCAAAGTTTGGGTCAAACAAGCCCGAGAAGCTTCTTATGACACTGAAGATGTTCTTCACAAATTCAAGCTTCACCTTGCACAACATCACGGCGATGGATTCAGTGGTTTTCTTCATAAAGTTTTCTACTTTGCTAAGACTTTAAAAGCTCGCCACCAAATTGCTTCTGAAATACAAAGAATCAAGTCCAGGGTCATCAATATTTCGGAGGGACATAAAAGATACCATGATAAATATGGTATACTACAGCAATGCTCAAGGTCCACTGTTGTTAACAATTCATGGTCTGATTGTCGTGGCGATGCACTTCTACTTCAAGAAGCAAAGCTAGTGGGCATCGAAATGCCCAAAAGACAACTGATCGAGTGGCTAGTCGAGGGAGGTTCTGGGTTGAAAGCGGTTTCTATGGTGGGAATGGGTGGCTTAGGCAAAACAACTCTGGTTAAAAAAGTCTACGATGATGCAGCCGTGAAGAAACATTTTAACAGCCATGCTTGGCTCACTATTTCGGAGTCATTCGGGGTTGAGGATCTCTTGTAGGACATGATTCAACAATTGTTCCGTGAAATCATGCAACCAGTCCCTGTTGGAGTTGAAACTATGAGCACCAATAGGCTAAAATGTCTGGCTAATGATTTTCTGCAGCAAAGAAGGTATGAGGTTGTTTTTTATGATGTTTGGAATGTCAATGGTTGGGAGGCTATCAAATATGTGCTGCCTGACAACAATTGTGGTAGTCGTGTCATTCTTGTTAGGGAAAATATGTGATTCCCCACAAGTAAATCAATCAATGGGAATAAAAACTAATGTGGAAAAATTAAATCAGAAGCAACACAAGAATTTTTACGTGATTCCCTCAATGTGAGGTATGTCCACGAGATCGAAATCCGATTCCACTATCAACCAAATAAGTTCCAAATGATTACAAATGAGACACTAATGGTCTCACAAAACCACCCTTAGGTGAATTCCAAATAATCACAAATAAACAAGAGGAAAGATCTCACCAAATAGATGAACAAAAATCTTCAGAACCAGAGTTGTAGAAGATCCAAAATAACGAACCAAATCAACACTGAAAACGAAGCAA
Source organism: Camellia japonica (assembly GCA_030407325.1). Taxonomy (NCBI): domain Eukaryota; kingdom Viridiplantae; phylum Streptophyta; class Magnoliopsida; order Ericales; family Theaceae; genus Camellia; species Camellia japonica. The sequence goes on along the minus strand of JAPPVO010000013.1, from coordinate 113,572,623 downwards.
AGAACCACCCAAATTAATTCCACTGTTCACACACCCAAATAATTGATTTCACCAAAGTGGAGTATGTGTAGTAGCCGTTCTCTTCACCTCGGGATGAGCAAAAAAACAAACCCTAAAATATTGTGAATCTAGGGTTTATTATCAAACCTTAGTTGTTTCCAAATTGGATTGGGTCTCCACAAATTAAATATAATATAAAAATATATTATAATTAATACTAAACCAAATTAAACTCTTTTTCCAAAACCAATTGGGTCCCACACTCCAATAAGGAGGTATACCCAACAATTCTCCCCCTACCGACTTAGGTGGAGAAATCAACCATACCCGCCAAAGTTCGACACTTTAAATGTTTGTCCCTCGACAAAGTCTTTGTCAACATATTTGAAATATTATCATCTGTGTGAACCTTTTCGAGTTGTAACAATTTCGAATCTAACACATCACGAATCCAATGGTATCTCACATCAATGTGTTTCGATCTCGAATGAAAAGTAGAATTTTTACTCAAGTGAATAGCACTTTGACTATCATAATAAAGCACATACTTTTCTTGCTTTAAACCCAACTCTTACAAAAATTTCTTCAACCATAACTCTTCTTTGCAAGCTTCTGTAATGGCAATAAATTCAGCTTCGGTAGTTGAGAGAGCAACACATTTTTGTAATTTAGATTACCATGCCACAGCTCTCCCTACAAAAGTCATCAAATACCCCGAAGTAGATTTCTTAGAATCAACATCACCGGCCATGTCAGAATCTGTGAACCCATCAAGCATCGGCTTACCATCCCCAAAACACAAACACACCTTCGAAGTCCCTCGAAAATACCTTAGAATCCATTTTACCGCTGCCCAATGTTCTTTATCCGGATTAGAGAGAAAACGACTCACCACACCAACGACGTGAGCAATATCCGGCCTTGTACAAACCATGGCGTACATCAAAGAACCAACTGCTGAAGCATAAGGAACTTTCAGCATCTCTTCCTTGTCTTTCTCACTTGTAGGGCATTGATTCGAACTAAGCTTGAAGTGACCCGCAAGTGGACAACCAACCGGCTTTGCTTTATTCATGTTGAACCTCTCAAGAATTTTCTCAATGTAGCTTTCTTGAGACAACCAAATCAGCCCCTCTTTGCGATCACGAACAATTTTCATACCAAGTATTTGCTTTGCCGGTCCCAAATCTTTCATAGCAAAAGACTTGCTCAACTCCAATTTCAACCTGTTTATCATGGTAGAATCTTGACCCACAATTAACATATCATCAATGTAAAGCAAAAGAATAATAAATTTACCATCCGGGAAATTTTTCACAAAGACACAATGGTCTGAAGTGGTTTTAGAAAAACCATTATTCATCATGAAAGAGTCAAATTTTTTGTACCATTGTCGCGGGGCTTGCTTGAGGCCATACAAACTTTTCTTCAAGTTGCAAACAAATTTCTCTTTCCCTTTCTCCACAAAATCTTCTGGTTGCTCCATGTAAATTTCTTCTTCAAGATCACCATGAAGAAATGCGGTCTTCACATCAAGTTGCTAAACTTCAAGGTTCATACTTGCAGCCATGCCAAGTACAACTCGAATAGAAGATATCTTCACAACCGGCGAGAAAATCTCATCAAAGTCAATACCTTTCTTTTGCCCAAAGCCTTTCACAACAAGACGTGCTTTGTACCTCAGATTCTTACTATCATTCTTCAATTTGAAAACCCACTTATTTTTCAAAATTTTCCTCCCCTTAAGCAACTTCACTAAGTCATAGGTGTGATTTTCAAGTAAGGAGTTCATCTCCTTTTCCATGGCCTTTTTCCAATCACCTTTCTTTGCATGCTCAATTGCTTCTTGGTAGCTCTCCGGCTCCCCTTGATCAGAAATCAACACAAATTCATTGGGAGGATACTTTCTTGAAGGTTGTCGGTCCCTTGTAGATTTCCTCAACTCAAGTTGTGGTGGCGGTTCTTGAGTTGGATGCTCTTCCTAATTTCTGGCTCAACTTCATTAGGATTAGCATTATCATCTACATCTTCAATAGGTAGCTGCACATCTCCCCCGTTTTCATCATCAACTGAAGATGAAGGAAATGAATCCATGTCAATGAGATCACTAGTTTTTGGCTCCGGTTAATCACCTTTGCCAAAGTCTTCAATTGTTTGGTCTTAAGAAACACAACATCACGGCTTCGAATGACTTTCTTGTCGACCGGATCCCACAATCTATACCCAAATTCATCACGCCCATAGCCAAGAAAAATACATTGTCTTGACTTACTATCAAGCTTGGACCTCTCATCTTTTGGAATGTGAACAAAAGCTCGGCAACCAAACACTCTCAAGTGCTTATAAGACACATCTTTACGGTCCAAACTCTTTCAGGAACATCACCATTCAAAGGATAGGAAGGAGACAAATTGATCACGTCAACCGCTGTCTTCATTGCCTCACCCCAAAAAGATCTTGGCAATTTAGCTTATGAAAGCAAACACCTTGTTCTTTCCACAATGGTGCGGTTCATCCTCTCGGCAACGCCATTTTGTTGAGGAGTCTTCTTAACTGTCTTTTGGTGCCGAATACCTTGGCTGTGACAATACTCATCAAATGGCCCAATGTATTCACCACCATTGTCTGATCGGATGCACTTCAATTTCTACCCTGTTTTTCTTTCAACCATGGCCGAAAATGCTTAAATACTTCTAGAACTTGATCTTTAGTTTTTAGTAAAAAAGCCCAAACTTTCCTTGAATAATTATCAATGAAAGTAACAAAATAAAGTGCACTACTATGTGTTCTAACTTTCAAAGGACCACAAACATCCGAATGAATCAACTCCAAAACATTTTCTTTTCTAGAAACAACATTTTTATGAAAAGAAACTCTATGTTGTTTACCCGCCAAACAATGAACACAAGTTTTAAGATGTGTACCTTTCAAACCGGGTAGAAGCTCTTTCTTGAACAATACTTACATCCCCTTTTCACTCATATGGCCAAGCCGCTTGTGCCACAATTCGGTAGAAGTATCATCTTGAAGTGCATTGACAACACCTTTACAAATTTTTCCTTGCATCGAATAAAGTGTATGAGTCTTCTTGCACTTAGCCACCACCAAAGAACCCTTTGTGAGCTTCCATATTCCATCACCAAATTTGTTGTTGAAGCCTTCATCATCTAGCTTCCTAGTAGAGATCAAATTGAGGCGAATGTCGGGAACATGCCTCACATCTTTAAGCAACAACTTACAGCCCAAATTTGTTTCTAAGCAAACATCACCCATGCCAATAATCTTGGACAAACCTTCATTACCCATTCGAACAGAACCATAATCTCCTTCGGTGTAGGTAGTGAAGAAATCAACTCGAGAAGTCACATGAAAAGAAGCACCGGAATCAATCACCCAATTGCTCTCTTGGCTCACAAAATTGATACAATCATCTTCACAAACGACTATGAGATCATCGGTAGTAACTGCCGTTGTGTCTTATTGCTTCTTATCCACACTTTTGTCACGCCTTTTCTCCTTGTTCTTGAGCTTTCGGCATTCCCGCTTCATGTGCCCTTTCTCATGGCAATAATAGCACTCGATGTCTTTCTTTGAAAAAGAACCATCTTTTGATTTGTCACGGCTTTGATCACGACCATGAAGAGTCTTACTCCTCCCCCTTGTTTTGCTTCGGCCTCTCACAACGAATGTTTCCAAATGAGAGGAACCTGCTGATTTTCTTCTAGTTTCTTCATTCAACAAGCTACTTGTGACTTGGTCCATTGTGACAACTCCATCGGGCGCCGAATTACTAACTGTCACAACCAAAGTCTCCCAACTTTCGAGCAAAGAACTAAGTAGCATCAAAGCCTACAACTTATCATCAAAAACAATTTTCATAGAAGCAAGTTGGTTAACAATACTCTTTATTTCATTCAGATGTTCCGGAATAGGGCTGCCCTCTTTATATTTTAAATTAACCAATTTACGAAACAGAAAGGCTTTATTTGTTGCTGATTTCTATCATAAAGGCCCTCTAATTTTTTCCATAAATCATGTGCTGAAGTTTCAGTAGCAACATGATGAAACACACTGTTATCAATCCATTGACGGATAACACCAACGGCTTTTCGATTAAGCCTCTTCCACTGATCATCTTTCATACCTTCGGGTTTGCCACTATCACCCTCAATGGGTCCATACAAATCTTTACAAAATAATAGGTCCTCCATTTTAGTTTTCCAAATTACCCAATTGCTTTCATTGAAGCTAGACATACGACCCACATTCCCCTCCATTGATTTAAACAAATAAATAAACCCAAATAAACCGTAAGCTCTGATACCAGTTGTTAGGGAAAATATGTGATTCCCCACAAGTAAATCAATCAATGGGAATAAAAACTAATGTGGAAAAATTAAATCAGAAGCAACACAAGAATTTTTACATTGTTCCCTCAATGTGAGGTACGTCCACGGGATCGAAATCTGATTCCACTATCAACCAAATAAGTTTCAAACGATTACAAACGAGACACTAATGGTCTCACAAAACCACCCTTAGGTGAATTCCAAATAATCACAAATAAACAAGAGGAAAGACCTCAACAAATAGATGAACAAAAACTTCAGAACTAGAGTTGTAGAAGATCCAAAATAACGAACCAAATCAACACCGAAAACGAAGCAAAGAACCACCCAAATTAATTCCACTGTTCACACACCCAAATAATTGATTTCACCAAAGTGGAGTATGTATAGCAGCCGTTCTCTTCACCTCGGGATGAGCAAAAAAACAAACCCTAAAATATTGTGAATCTAGGCACAACTCGTTTCACCCATATAGCTTCTACCTGTCACAAAGAAACTGATGGTCATGTTTATCCCTTGATGCCGCTGTCCCAAGAGGAGTCTTGGACGCTGTTTTGCAACAAGACTTTTCGGGGGAACATATGCCCTCCACACTTGAAGGAAATTTCTATTCGAATCTTAAAAAGATGCGAGGGATTGCCGCTTGCAAAAGGACCAGAGCAAAATAGATGAATGGGAAATGCTTTATCGCAGCCTTGGTGCTGAATTAGAGGGCAATGACAAACTAGAGAGTATGAAAAAAGTACTCTCTCTCAGTTACAATGATCTGCCTTATTGTTTGAAGATTTGTTTCTTGTACTTAAGCATTTTCCCGGAGGATCAACAGATATGGTGCGAAAGAGTAATTCAACTCTGGACAGCAGAAGGATTTGTGAATGGTATTGAGGGGAAGACAATAGAAGAAGTTGCAAATGGCTACCTCGATGAGCTATTCAATAGGAGCCTGATTCAAGTGGCAGAGAGATATGCAGATGGAAGGCCTTCTCATTTCCACATTCACGACCTGATGCGTGAAATTATTCTTTCAAAGGCGAGAGAGCAAAACATTGTAACAACAATTTGCAGACAGGGCTCAAGGTGGCCGGAGAAGGTCTATCGCCTAATGATCCGAAGCACCTCGGATAATATAGAATATAGCGAGTGTTCTTTTTGACTTCGTTCTCTGTTTGTATGGGGAGCAATGGATTCATTGCCTATTGCATCATTGCGTAAGTTGTTTAGACGTGGTTCGAGGTTGCTAAATGTGTTAGATTTGGAAGGTACTGTATTAGAGACTATACCAGATGAAGTATTTAAACTGATCCATCTCAGGTACCTAAGCTTGAGGGGTACAAAAGTGAAGATGGTCCCAAAGTTGATTGGAAAGCTCGAGAACTTGGAGACCTTAGATTTACGGGCAACCTATGTGACTGAGCTACCTGATGAAATCCTACGCCTTCAGAAATTGCGCAATCTCATATTATATCATTTTAAATCTAGAAGCGTTTGTTTTGAATTTGGAGATTTTAGTGGCTTTAAAGCTCCATCTCAGATAGGAAACTTGCAATTTCTACAAGAGTTGTTCATGATAGAGGCAGACCAAAGAAGTGGAGTGGGATTAGTATAGTTAAAGAACTGGGGAGGCTAACCCAACTAAGGATGTTAGGCATTGTGAAGTTAAGTAGAGAAGATGGGGTGACTCTGTGCTCTTCCATTGAGAAGCTCAGCAATCTTCGTATATTAGACATAATGTCAACAAAAGAGGATGAGATCCTTGATCTGCAATCTCTGTCTCCAGTTCATTGATTTCTTCACAAGTTACACTTGATTGGACATTTGGAGAAGTTTTCGCACTGGATACCTTCTCTCCATGGCCTTGTCACTTTAATTTTAGGGTGTAGCAAGTTAAGGGATGATCCTTTGCAATCTCTACAAGAATTACCCAATTTGGTTGAGCTTATACTTTATCAAGCATATGAAGGGGAGGGACTGTGTTTCAAGGCAGGAGGGTTTCAGAGGCTTAAATATTTACGTCTTTCTAAATTAAAAGGATTGAAATGGGTAGGAGTGGAGGAGGGAGCAATGCCCCACCTTGAAACTCTAATTATCAGAAATAGTGAATTGATGGAAGAGGTCCCCTCAGGCATCGAACATCTAACCAACGTCCAAACCTTTGAGCTTGGTGAGATGTTTAAGAAATTGATTTCAAAGTTGGATCGACAACTACAAGATGGGGATTATTGGAAAATAGCGCACATCCCACGAGTTGCAATTGGGTACTTAGAACATGGTCAAAGGAAATTTAAGTTTCTATAAAGAAGGAGAAAAGGCTCTCTCTAGATTGGATCAGTATCATAATTAGTAACCATTTCTTTTCCCTTGTCTCATTTTTTCATATTCGATGATTTGTTTTCTATTTTTAATCCGCTTGATAATTGATATAATAAATTGATTTGTTGCACTTCATATCATGAATCGTGCATGCATCGCACTTTATTTTCACTTATTTATTTACTGTCATTATTATTATTATTATTGTTGCTATTATTTGTTATTACAAATCTAAAGTTGGCATATTTTTATCTAATATGGGGACGGTATGGATCCTAATTTGAAATTGAACAAGTTAGGAATTAAGGATATGTTTGATTAGTAAGATTATAACATACGATTGAAATTGTTAGTCTATGAACTCACATTCTTATGTTTGATTGCAAATTTTATTAATCAGATTACATGTACGATAGAAATTCAATCCGACGAAATTGACAAATTTTTAATATTGAGAGACGTTTCGATCATAATTTCAAGTATGAAAGAAAAAATAAATAAAATGAACACATAATAAATGATTATTTGACTTATATATTTAATTGGATAATTAATCCTACAATAATTTATAGAATTATTAATCATTTTACTATTAATTTTGTTAATCAAACAAGGCCAAAGATTACTCCTAAGAGTCTAATAGCATTATATTTTATAATAGACTGAAATTTCAAAACAGATGTTATAGCATTATTGGATATAGGGACACAGGGGCACACTAGGTAAATTACACCATTGGTCTCTCTATTTTGAGTGAAGTGTCATTTTAGTCCCTATAATTTTAATTTGAACAATTTAGTCTTTATAATTTTGATTTTGTTGCAATGTTATCCCTCTATCATTTGAACATTTTGAAAACTAGAGGGATCAAAGTGAAATTCAAAACAAACTATTAGGACTACCTGTATAATGAATATGTTACATTGGTAGTCCCTATAGTTTGTTTTGAGTTTCATTTTAGTCCTATTTTTATTTTCCATTCTAAATTCTAATAACAAGTGATAGAGTGATTAAATTGTAACAAAATTAAAAGTATTAAGGATCAAATTGTTCAAATTGTAACTTCAAAAACTAAAGTGACACTTCACTTAAACTAGAGGGACAAATAATGTAATTTACCCTTAATTAATTTGTTTTTGAAGAACACCCCCGACCCCACTTCTTTAGTGCTTATTACTTTTTGTTTAAATTAAATAATTAAAATTATCTAAAAAATACATAAATGATAAGGTAGCGTTTGGTAATGTTTACATTTTTGGTTTATCTTTACAAAAATTTTATAAACTGGTTTTTGTTTATTTTTAGAAAAACATAAATTACAAACGCGTTTGGTTTGAACAAAATGTTTAAAATTTTTTAAAAACATAAACTAAAAAATATGTTTGTTCAGACCTAAAATATTTATATTTATTTTTATTATTTATGACAATGGAATCACACACGTTATAATTGAAAAAAAATTAATTAAAAAAATAATTGAAAAAAATTAATTGGAAAAAAATTAATTGAAAAAAATGTATTTGAAAAAAAAGAAAAAAAATTAATTAAAAAAATAATTGAAAAAAATTAATTGGAAAAAAATATTTGAAAAAAAAATTGAAAAAAAATTATTTGAAATAAAAAAATAATTGAAAAAAAAATATTTAAAAAAAATAGTTGAAAAAAAATTAATTGGAAAAAAAATTATTTGAAAAAAATAATTAAAAAAAAATTAATTGGGAAAAAAATATTTGAAAAAAAGATTAATTGAAAAAAAATTAATTGGAAAAAAATTATTCAAAAAAAAAATTAATTAAAAATAAATTAATTGAAGAAAAAATTAATTGAAAAAATAATTGAAAACTGAAATCGTAAACTCATTTTTTGAGTTTACGTTTTTTTGCTCAATTTATAAACTGAGATAACCATTTATAAACCAAAAAAATTATCAAACAAGTTTTTATGACAGTTTTTAAAATTTTTGTAAATATAAACTGAAAACGGAATGGTTACCAAATAGGCCCTAAGAGTTAGTTTCACAGTGATTTGATTTTTGGTAATGAATTAGTGTTAATTTTTAACATTTATGGATGTAATATTAAAAGAAAATATCATTTTGTCTCTCAAACTATTATTCGTTTTCAATTTAGCGCTCAGATTTCGCATTACTTTAATGACCCTTAAACTTTTTTAAATTTGATCAATTTACCCCGTCGTTGTTTCCTTTTACAATTAAACGGAACTTACTGATATGACACCAAATTTCATTTGGAATCTCATTTTACCCCCAAACTATATCTGAAAAATCAATTTGCCTCCCAAATATAAAAATAAAATAAAATAACAATTAACAATTTTTTATCTCAAAAATTTAAAAAAAAATTAAGTATTAGTCATGTTGAATATTCTTTAGATAGTAATTGAATTTTAAATTTTTTTCACCCACTTAATTTTGAAATTACTATTAGTCGATTAATTCTATTGAAATTAATTTGGGGAATAAACTAGTTACAATTGAGCACGTGCACACACATAAAGTAGCTAAGAAATTTTCAGCTCAATTAGTTTTACTCAAGATAATTTGAGACTTATGAAGCATGAGTACGGGTACAAGTATTAATATTGATACAGTACAGGTATGTCGATACAGTAAAATCCTAAAAAAGTAAGGAACAGGTACGTCAATACAGTAAAATCCTAAAAAAATATAGTACCGATACGACTTGGTACGTTTGTAAAAAAATATATTTTTTTAATTTAGAATAATGCAAAAATTGTTTAAATGGTTAAATTTGTTAAGATCCCCAACATAAAATCAACATTTAATGCCAAAAGCATAGGTATAAGATAAATTATAGCGATCCCGGGTTTTACCCCTTTATGTGCAGTGTTCCAGACTTAGGTTCCGTAGTATTGGTTGTGGTTATATCTTGTTGTCATCCTTTAATTCCTTATTTTTGAGTTATAGGATGTGTTGGGGTTTGTTACAGGTTGGGTGTGATTGGGAGCAAAGGGTTGCTGCCCAAAATTTTGGTCCTTCGCTCGAGTGACCTTTTGTCGCTTGAGCGAGCTCTGTGTTTTAGATCCTTCGCTCGAGCCAAGTTTCCTTCGCTCAAGCGAGAGTTGAGTTTTGTATCTGGTGGCTCGAGCGAGAAGTCCTTCGCTCGAGCTTGCGTCTGCGTCTGGTTCTGGACCTGAGAGTTTTATTTCTTGGCTCGAGCGAGTTTTCCTTTGCTCGAGCAAGCGAGGTGTATGTTTGGAGTTTCTTTGCTCGAGTGAGCATTTTGTCGCTCGGGCGTGCTTCTGGGTTGCAGACCTGAAGCTTCGCATTGCTGGCTCGAGCGAGTCTTTCTATGCTCGAGCGAGAGTTATTTGTGTCTGGTCGCTCGAGCGACCAATCCTTCGCTCGAGCGAGTCTGTGTTATATCAGTAGACAGCAGCGGGTAAACACTTCACTTTTTCATCTCTTTTGATTTCAAAATCCTAGATCCGAGCTCTCTCTCTCTCTACACACCTTCTCTCTAGGGTTTCATCTATTTTTAGTGTGTTTCTACCCTAAGTTCTTTGTAAGAAAGATAGAGGGTTGTGTGGGCTACGTTTTAATTGAGAGTTTGTGGATTTGGAGCACTTTGGATTTTGATCATCTTCTCCATTTGAGCTCTTCATTTCGAGGTAGGGATACCCTACTCCATCTTATGAGTTTTGTCTTTAATTTTGGTCATTTTGAATAGTTGGTGATGTTGGGTAATATTGAGAAAGTTAGGGTTTGTTATGTAATTTATGAAAGAGGGGTTTTCAAATATTAAAACCTATGTGTATGTGAGTTGTTGAAATATGGAATTATTGTTGTTAGATTGGTGAAATCAAACCTTAGGGTTGATATGTGAAACATGGGAAAATACCCTAATTATTATGACAAATTAATTTGTATAATAAATTTTGGAGAAATGAGAAATTGAGTTGAGAATCATGAGATTGGGAAATTATGGGATTATATGGTGTAGTTGGATTAATTTATCACTCACCTATGGAAAATGTTGATATTATATCTGTTGATGCATTTATGTTCTGTTTAGAAATATCTGCTTTGGGCTATCGGTGGAGGATAGTCTTGATTGTTGTAGACACTGCATGTTGATTAGGGAAAACCGAAACTAATCACATTGAATTTGTCAATGAATATGACAGTTGGAATAATACATCAAATATGTGTATTGATTGATCCCTGTATATGATAATTGTTTATATACTTGGAATACGTGTATTGTGTGGGAGGAGATAGGGGATGTACTCCATGGTTTGAGGGAAGATAGGGGATGGACTCTCAAACCGGTTTGGGAGGAGATAGGGGATGAACTCCATTGATACAACAAATATGTGTATCAGATTGAAGTGTTAATACAGCAAATATGTGTATTAAATGGAAGTGTTAATACAGCGAATATGTGTATTATTTGGAGTATGGAAATGTTTGAATATGAGATGAAATCTCATTTATGAATTGTGAAAATATGGAATTGTTTTAGTATGAATCTTAGTCTCGTTGAATTGTTTGGCCAGGTTCTGAGCCATGTAATAAGAAATGAAATGTAACATGGACATGTTTGTCATGGAACTGTATTGTGAGATAAATTGGTTTATAAGTGTTAACCTCCTATCAAATACTATTGTTTTAGTCATTGCTTATATTTGGTTTAGTATATCTCTACTTAGCTTGTGGCTCACCCTATATGGGACATCATTTTCAAGTCCAGGTGATATGCCACCTCCAAGATCATAGCTTGGGAGGTTCTGGGAGTTGAAGACTCTTTTTGGTTATTTTGTTATCTTTTGTTGTATTACATGTAAATTTAAGTCGAGGGCTTAATGTGTATGAGTTAGTACTCTCTTTTAGTAACCAAGTGTTGGCTTGGAAAGTTGTAAGCCCATAAGGCATTTACTTTTGTTGTCAACATGTAATACTTTTCTAATGAACACTCTGATAAATGGAAAGATGTTTATTTCTCTTATGTCTATGCATGTTACGATTGTTGGGTTTTATGTATTGTTTTGAGGGCGTTACAACTTGGTATCAGAGCGTACCGGGTTCGAATACTTTGGGTACGCGGTAAGTGGTTAGTACCACAATGGGTTTGTCTCGCTTGGTAAAGACTTAAGTGTAATGTTATGTGCTTATGTGATAACATGTTTATGTGACTACTTGGGTATGGGATTTAGTTTCTGGGATGTTGATTGGATCCTTGGGTTTCTGGGAGTCCCTGGGAAAAGCACTTGATCAATGCTGTTCTAACTGGAACTCTAGCAACGCCTCGGGACTGTCATTATCCGGAAATGAAATTCGTAAGTGCTTATGTGATTATGTGCTTACGTGGAATGAATTACAGTTGTCCATTGCATTAGGACATGAGTGTTATAGCTTCGGCACATTTGTGAATGTGCTAATGTTCCTGTTACCTTTATTAGGATGTGAGGACGAGGACGTGGAGGTAGGTGTGGTAGGTGTGGCAGGCAGGAGGTGCCTATACCAGATGAGATTCCGGCACAGTAGGTGGGTGTTGGCCAGGCCAATGTAGCCGAGCCAGTAGGTCAGCAGGCCATGGGTGCCTTAGCCCGCGAGATAGCAAGAGCTTTGAGGGAATCCATGGGCATTCTCAGAGCTGAGAATCCAGTTCAGGCCCAGGTTGTTGATGCAGGGCCTTCCTTTCTTAAGAGGGAGTTTTTCCGGTCTAATCCGGATGAGTTTTTGGGAGATCCGAATGAGCCACTTAAGGCTAATGAGTGGTTGGAGCAGATGACGAAGACGTTTGAGATGCTTGGCATCGAAGACAGGGCTTTGAAGGTGACCTTGGCGTCTTACCAACTTAAGAGAGATGCGGGTCAGTGGTGGAAGTTCATGAGGGGTCATGTTGGTGGCACTTGAGAGGCCTTTGTGGATGCTTTCCAGGAGAAATTTCTATCTCCCGCTGTCAGGGAGAAGTTGAGAGATCAGTTCTGCCAGCTTAAGCAGCTGGAGTTCATCAGTGGCCGAGTTTGAGGCCGTATTTACTAGTTTATCCAGGTTTGCACCTGAGCTTGTGGCATCTGAGGAACGTCGTTGTCTGGAATTTGAGAAGAAGTTGAGGCACGGGCTCAAGATGAGGGTTAGAGGGTCTATGACTTGGGACTATGGGCGTCTTGTAGATGCTGCAGCCCATATGGAGATTATGATGCATGAGGAGGATGAGAGGTTGAGGGGCTCCAAGAGGAGTCAGGATGGTCAGGGTGATGGCAGGAGACAGAGGGGTTCTAACCCTCAGCAGTCTCAGGGTGGTTTTGCTAGATCTACCTTTAGTGCCGAGTGCAGGTTCTGGGAGAGAGGCAGTCAGGGAGAACATTACCTTTACAAATGTGGCCAGTTGGGTCACAAGTCTCCAGCTTGCCCACAGAGGGGAGGAGGTCAGAGAGCAGCTTTATCTTCGGCTCGACCTCAGAGCCAGAGTCAGGGCAGAGGCCAGCCACTCTCTTGTTACTAGTGTGGTCAGGCGGGGCACCTGAAGAGGTTCTGCCCGCAATTGAGTGCCACATCGGGTGCGTCTGGTTCGAGGCAAACGCAGAGTTTTCAGCCAGCACAGTCTGTTCAGGCCTTGAGGGCCAATCAGGGGGCGTCATCGTCTCAGTCTGTGCAACAGTCTTTTGCTTCTAGGGGTGAGCAGGTAGATCAGAGACCTTCTGGGCGCGTGTATGCTGTTACCGTGAAGGATCTTGTACCTGCTCCATCTGTTGTGAGAGGTACCTTCTTGTTTTGCAACTCGGTTGCTAATGTGTTGATTGATACGGGTGTATTCCATTCCTTTATATCTGCTGCATTTACATCTATTTTGGGGTTAGAGTTGGCGCAGTTAGCATCTCCTATTTGTGTTGTA